>DWGJ01005261.1:0-10599 GCA_018246895.1 Aspitha aspitha aspitha
GACATTTCTTTGGACTTTTTGTTTGACATTGACAACCAGAATGTAAACAATGAACGTTGTATGTGTGTGTCAAATGAATGGTAGTGTGTGTAATATTTTATTTATTGATTTAATGTACTTTATAAGCATTATTATTGAAAAATATTAGCTTTCTGCACGTCTCCTACACATAAACTATAACTGTGCCAAATTTCATACTCCTCCGTACGCGTAATTTTCGTAAAAAGCGGTCCAAAGTTTTCGCTTCACGTATAATATATAGATATTACAATAACTTATCTTATTACATATACTCGTATGTAAAAATTCCGTAGCACAATGTTTGTCCGATTAAGCGTTAATTAATTGTCCAATTATAAAGATATAAAGAAAAGTTTGACTTGCAATTAAAGATGAGATCATTAATCGAGATAAAAAGTATCCTATCTATATATTAAGTTGGACCAAACAATAGATATCTACAAAATTTCATTGAAATCGGTTCAGCGGTTTCGGAGATTAGCACAAACGAACATCGTGGCACGGGATTTTTTATATATATAAAGATGAAAATGCTTAGCCACCATCTTTTGCTCTCGCCCTCTACATATGTGCCAATCTTTGGAAATTGATAACGCCTGTTTATTTAGGCAGACATACATACATACCTACCTAGGTTCTAAATAGACATACATACATAGCTAGGTTCCTAACGGGGTAGGCAGGGCGCAGCGAGTGCCAAATATCTCTGTCTTCACAAACCTGCCGTGCTTCATCTACTATCACTCTCCTACATACGCGCTGGTTTCGCAGGCTCTTGTTTAGGCTATAGTAATACTCGTAATGGTAGGAACTGTCATGATCCGCCACTATTATTCCAGGTCACCTGGGCGACCGCGTTCCCGGCTGGGAAGCCTAAAAATGTCACCATTATCGATGTCAGCGGTACCATGAAAGTCTTCGAAGGTATTTGTTTTACAAAGTCTTTTTTATGTTTATACTAGCTGTGCCCTCGGCTTCGCCCGCCTGGAAATCAATATGTTATAAAGTTTTTCCCGCGTTAATACCTACACCTCGGGAATTGTAGAATAATAATTACGAACTTCCATACAAACTTTCATCCCCTATTTCAGCCCCTTTAAAGCCTTTTTTCGCAATAAAAAGTAGCCTATGTCCTTTCTCAAGTTCCTGTCTATAGCTGTACCAAATTTCATTAAAATCGGTTCAGCGGTTTACGCGTGAAAGTCGACCAGACAGAGAGACAGAGTTACAATCGCATTTATAATATTAGTAGGGATTTGTGATTCCACAGACTTTCAGTCCGTGTTTTTTATTTTCAGTTTATTTTCGCAAATTTGTAGCTATATTTGTTTGGTTTCCTTCTTTCTGCACTCATCCTTATTGTTTTACATGGTTGAGGTCGAGACGTTTTCTGAAGTCTGGGACACTATGATGTTAGTGATTTGCGACAGGAAACACCATCGCCAACAGTGGAGGTTAAGAATTAGTTATTTTCTATGACAAACGACAGTGAAGTGCTTCTAGCATTTCAGCGATATCTATGTGGCAAGTCGAATTCTTTGTAGTTTATAATTTTACTAGCTGTGCCCGTGACTTCGTCCGCGCTTAAAAGTCTTTGTCCACATTCTATAATTCACTACATCGTCTTCAGATAAAAAAGATCTTTTTTACGAAACCCTTAACAACATACCTTTATAATAAGTAGTAACAAATTAGGACCTGAGATAAACAGCTTTAAGTCGAGGATTTAGGTCAAGCAATTGTTTTCAGCTATCGGCGATGACAGCAGCAATGCACCCGGCTTCGGTACGGTGAAGGAATTCAGCAGGAACGTCACGGAAATCGCTTTTGGCGACGATCTGAAGAGAGTATTAATCCAGAATCAGTACGATGCTGTCGTGTCGGAATGGTTCTTTAGCGACATTAACGCTGGGTGAGAAGAAGTTGGATTTATTTATCTGAAGAGAATCTCCTATCGAAGGGTTTCCCTTTCACGTGTTCCGCGATGCTTGTAGGTACTTTACATGACATGACATGACCACAGAGATGGGCGTGATCGATTACTTTTGTATTCGGACTAATAATGTTTTTTTTTATACTGGAATAGAGTAGCAAACGAGCAGGAAGCAGTCACAAATGGTACTACCGCCCATGGACATCTGTAACCGACTCTTGACAGGGCTGTAGGGACTGTTAGTGTGAATTCAGTTAGTTATGGTGTTAATAAAAATTATTCGGTGAGTATTTTTTAGTAACAGGACTTCAGGAATGGGCCTATTACTGATATTAGTCCAGTTAGTATGTGTTAGTAGGTGCAGTTAGTGAGCATTAGTAGCTACCCTGTCAGAAGTCGGTCTGAGCACGTGGATTTGATGTTAGATGATATAAAAATAAAATTAAACAGAATCAAAATCATTTTGTCTTTCCGTATTCGCGTCACAACCTCCACTTCGTTGCCTAATTTTTAAAGGTTATGATTGAATTCTTGTGACGAATACTAGGAGGTTTCGAGAAAAGGGATTTTTATGTATAAGTGTAAAGTACCTAGTGGAAATTAAATGTTCATTCTGCAACTCTGTCTTGTTGGCAGTTTAGCAGCGGTGCAGCAAGTACCCTGGATCCTACTGAGTGGCGTTCTCATGCACTCCCACTTGGAGAGTCTGGTGGATACCGTCAGGACAATTCCAATTATTCCAACGCTAACCAACAGCTTTCCAATACCAATGAACTTTTGGGAAAGACTGAAGAATACCTACACATACCTATCTATGACTGTCGAGGATTGGTAAGAAAGAAATTTGTTTCTTTTATATAAATGACTGGCCTCGTGGTCGAGTGGTTAGAGACCCTGACTGCAAAATTGTATGTTCAAATTCAAATTCAAATTCTTATATTCATTATGCGGTATATACATACACTTAATGAAGGTCATGTTTTAGTCATCGTACTTCGGCTTTGTGCGCCTCTCAGGTAGATCGGGAGAAAAAAGCCGGCGAAAAAAAAACTCCTAGCACTCTTTTAAATAACAAATGTGGAATAAAGTTAGCATGTATGTATGTTTATCAGCTGCCCGTCTACCATAACACAGGCATTAAATTGTCTAATTTGGAATCAGATAGCTGTGTGTGGAATTGTCCCCAGTTACATACATACGTCACATATCGTCACGTCAGGTCCCTAACGGGGTAGGCATGGCGCTCCGAGTGCTAAATATGTCTGTCTGTCCTCACAAACCTGCCGTACTTCATCTACATCTCTCCTACATCCACGCCGGTTTTGGAGGCTCTTGACTTCCCCATCCGCCAATTTGGTCCTATTTGGTCGAGATAGGATTGTCCCCAATTATTATTATCTAGCTCAGCTGTTTGGTGACTGTAGTAGTGTCTGTGTAGATATACGTAGACATTATTTCCAGGTCAGACCATTACACTATAGAAGCGCAGTACGAAGCATTTTTCAAGCCCATAGCGGAGTCGCGCCGGGTGACTCTTCCCCCATACTCGGAAGCCAGACGCAACGTCTCCATATTGCTGGTCAACTCCCACCCGTCGTTCGCACCAGCTCGGAGCCTACCACCCAACGTGGTGGATATAGCTGGCTACCATATCGACGAGATCACTCCAGCATTACCGAAGGTATTTCAGCATATTCCATATCTATACAAATGAATTAAATTGTAGTATCTGTAAATTAGTGACACAAGTAATTAAGCCTTCCACTCGGGAGGTCTGGGTTCGATCCTGGCACGCACCTCTGATTTATTACGTGCGTTTTATAACTAACATTTAAATATCACTTGCTATAACGGCGAAGGAACACATCGTGAGGAAACCTGCACACCTTAGAGATGTTAAAGAGTATATAATATTGTCTGAGGTGTGTGAAGTCTACCAATCCGCACTTGGCCCGCGTGGTGGACACAGCCTAAATCCCTCTCACTATGAGAGGAAACCCGGTCCAGCAGTGGACCATAAAAAGGGTCGAACAACATCTGTAAATTAAATTAAAATTCAGAGTAAATTTGTACGCCGTAACAGGCAAAATATGGATTGATCTAATAATTCTGTTACATTAAATGTACCCATATTTGTACAAATAAATGCGAAAACCGCTTTTTACCAAAACCATACGTTTGTATGCACGGTACATATAGCAAAATAGCATGTTTTACAATTTTAGTCTGTCTGTTTGTTCCGTCTAATCTCTGCAACGGTCGGGCCGATTTTGACGGGACTTTCACTGGCAGATAGCAGACTTACTTTTGTTTTAGAATTGTAGAATTGTAGAATCTCTTATATTAGATCTTTTTATAAGTTTTTGTTAAATTTTAATTAATTTCTATATTCTTTTTCTTGTTATGAGGAAGCCGTAGTCCAGTAGTGCAACAAAAATCAAAAAAAATGCCAAAACGACGCCAGTTTTAACCGAACGCGCATTGCTATGGTTTACAAGATGTTTTCAAGGTTGCCATAGTTTGAGAGTAATTGTCTATAGGACGAAATGTATGGCATGTCATGCATATCTGCTTACTGAATTTGCTTTGTACTTTTCTAGGATTTGCAAGAAATACTAGACGGTTCGCCCGAAGGAGCGGTGTACTTTAGTATGGGCTCAGTTATGATAGCCGACCGATTCCCGGAAGATACTAAGAAGAACTTTATCGAGGTTCTAGGGAGTATTCCCTACACAGTTCTGTGGAAGTTTGAGGAACAGTTTGACAATCTGCCCAAGAATATCCATATCCGGTCGTGGATGCCACAAGCGAGTATACTCGGTAATTAATGTTCATTTTTGATGCATTTTATGCTAATTTTCGCTTTGACGCTTAGTTTTAAAATGTTCTTTAACATTCCAGAAATGTTGTTGAATTACTATGTTATATTTTACGTTCAATAAAATCGCAAAATTGAGTTATAATTTAAGCCACGACGTAAGATATTATACAGAAAAGATTGTTGCTATATCAAACCAGGATCAATGTTTGATCACTTGTAAGATAAACAAGATATCTTGAACTTTACCACAGCTGATAAAATAAATAATTAATTAATGTTAAAAAAAACTTTTTAAAAACAACGTTTTATTTAACTGCCCTACAAAGAAGAACATTTTCGTATTCTCCTCAGCAAGCCCTTTTATTTGATACCCATACTGTGGTAGTGCAGAAAAAGTAACAAGTCCGCCATCTTGCATGATCCGCCATATTGGAATTAGAATGACGTCACATAGTTAAGCATGCTTTGTCATCCAGAATAAGCGTGTATAACGAATTTCAGCTGAATCGGTTAAAGTTAACTGGTCTCAAATTCAGTCGCAAGATTCCCCCTGAAAAATATATATACATATCACGTTAATAAAAAGCTAATAATAATATAATTTCAGCTCATCCCAACGTCAAGGTATTTGTGTCGCACTGCGGTCTGCTCAGCACACTGGAGTCGTTGTATTACGGTGTTCCGATGTTAGCTATGCCGATGTTTGGGGACCAGTACGGGAATGCTGACCTCGCGGTAGCAAGCGGGTATGCCGTTAAGGTTGACTACAAGCCACACGTCAAGGAGGAACTGCGCCAGGGCTTACTGGAAATACTAACCAATGACAGGTGAAATACAGACAAAGACAAAGACATTTCGCTGCTTTTCATGAATACTCGCACAATCCAAAATCCATATTTTACAGGGTAGCCATTTGAATATTAATCAAAATAAAACAGTATTGTAAAAAATAACCAATTAGAAAACGACATTTTCACGCGACATTATGCCGCTTTTGCCTTTATGAATGTGAGTCTTGCTGAGTATGACATAAGGAATATTTTGGATTTATTTGTGTTATAAACTGGTATTTTCAAAATTTTGAGTTGTGTGAGTATTCATCAAAAGCAGCGATTTATTTGCACAAATATGGCTACATTTAAAGATGTTACAGAATTGTTAGATCAATTCATATTTTGCCTTTTAAAAGAAATTAATTTATAATTGTTCTAAAGTTATTCGTGTCAGTGTCCGTTCAACATGCATTGCCGTTGATATAATATCACTGACCTGTTTGATAATGTCATTGCTGAAATGAGGGCTGCCGGTTAGATTTCCACCCGGAATTAATATTCGTTTGATAATATTTATGAATAATAATGGTGTCTAGGTGTAAATCTATATTTATTAATATGTATTTGAAATATAATTATTAAGTATGTATTTGAAAATGTATATATAAGTAATATATACTTTATCAGCTGTTTAGTTACTATCTATCTAGTGGCCATCTCTGCGCTTATCCTAAGACATTGTATTAAAAGCTTGTATTTAATATTGAAGCTAATGTTATTTTTTTTAGTTATTTCAAGAGGGTGAAATATATCTCAAAAATATTCCGCAACCGTCCAGCGTCACCGTCTAAGCTCATCAGTCATTATGTTGAATTAGCTATCGAAAGCAAAGGTAATAATTAAAATTTGAATATTTTATACATAGCTTGGGATTATTTAAAACAAGAGTGAATAGCACTTTCTAGGCTAGCGTGCTACTTAGACTGTACCTCACTAATTATCAGAATTATTAGATGAGGTTGGTGTCAAATGCTAGCCTATTCCGTAATATCAAAATTAAAAAATACTTTATATTATATGTCATAATATTAGAAGTGACAGCAATGTATGTGACATTTAATGACGTTTGTTTTTTTCAGGCGCCTACCACCTTCGTTCGAAAACTAATCTATACGAGTGGTACCAACTGTGGATGTTGGATCAAATCGCAGCGTTGATAGCTGTTTTAATTATCATTTATTTAATTGTTAGGAGATTATTTAGTTTAGTTATAAAAGATTCCACGGTAAAGAAAACACGGAAAGACAAAAAGAACAAATAGGTGTACTATTCCTAAACGATGACACAATTTATGGCGGGAATGTGTATCGAATTGACATTTAAATCACAGATTAAATAAGGAAATACATTTTTATTGTATTTGGTGACGTTACAAATAAATATTTTTTTACTGTTATTGCATTTTATTATATTACTCCATCATGTAAGAACCGTTTCATATTCTTGTTTCGCTGGAAAGGTTATTTACCAAGTAATTTCAACAGATAAGACTTCCAGTAAATAACTTTTTAGTAATGTAGTCTTTATCTTTCTTAAGACATTCTTAAGACATATCGGATTAGACACAGTGTTTATAAATTTGCATATCATTAATTTGTTCCGTCAACACAAGTCCATATTTATCTTTGATTCTACACACAATAGACTCTTGACATTTCACTCGACTGCACAAGGAATATTATTACAATGCCAGCTGTAAGTCTTCTGTTTATCTACAACAAAGTTCCATTTATAAAACCAAGAGTTACGTCAGCTACGACATTATTTCTTTAGCTATCATTGTTTAGCTCAGACTGATAATTGAAAGGTCACATTCGCTCAGAATTATTCCGTGTCTGCTCAAAAGTTACTTACAATCCCAAAGCTATAAGCTACAATTTGCTGTTATAGTTAACATTTTAAATATTGGTCAAGCACGGCAGGTTTGTAAGGACAGGAATATTTGGGGCTCGGTGCGCCCTGTCTACCCCGTTAGGGACCTGGCGTGATGGTACGTAAGTATTGTTCAATTTAAGAATGAATATTTTAAACAAAAAAATTGAAATGTTAAATAAAACAAAACATTAATATATCATTATTTATTGATAGAAGCTATAAATAAACAAATGTACAGACAGACGCGCACACAAAGCTAAACCACTGTACAGTACAGAGTTGGATAATAAATGACAAGAATTTGTGCAAAACAAGCTTCAACCGCTGCTCCGCTCGCCTGTACCTCGCCGCCATTAGCGCGGGAGTTGGACAGTGAGAGACAAGTGAAATAGACATTTTAAAACACATCAGTTGAAGTACTAGCACCTCTCTCATAGGCAATACTTAAATAAATAAATAAATAAATGCATACCGACATATAAACCCATTCAAAACTGTCATTCATTGAATGACTTCGCACACAAATTTCGCAATTTAATTTAGTGCTTTCCGTTTACCCCGTTAGGGACCTGGCGTTATGGTATGTCTGTAATTTTTTATTGCACCGTCACATACAAACACTTGCCTCGGGCGGGAATCGAACCCGCAAACCGCACAACGGTGAAGTACACTAACACTGTATAACAATGGACTGGTCAGAGACAATTTATGAAATAAAGGATCCACTAATCCCCGTGCTCCCCTATCACAAAATATGTTTGGATCCGTGGTTAGGTTGTGACTTGAAAGAACAAACACACACACATATAAAACACAGTCGAGTTAAAAACGTAATATTTTTGGTACAAACAATACTTTGAACTGATGATAGAACTAGCCTTCCTCTATGTTTCATCACCATCTTCAATATACATGCACGGGATAAAGGTAAATATGTTAAATTTGGGGTAAATGGTAAATATATTAAATGGTAAATATGTGAAACTGGGTTCGATCCTGGCCCGCACCTCTGATTTATTACGTGCGTTTTATAACTAACATTAAAATATCACTCGCTATAACGGTGAAGGAAAACATCGCGAGGAAACCTGCACACCTTAGAGATGTTGTAAAGTATATAATATTTTGTGAGGTGTGTGAAGTCTACCGATCCGCAATCGGCCAGCGTGGTAGACTATGGCCTAAATCACTCTCGCTATGAGAGGAGACCCGGTCCAGGAGTGGACCATAAAAAAGGTCGAACAACAACAGTTTCCGTTTCACTTGGATCGTGGCAAATACATCAATATCGGACGATTTTTGTTTGTCACACTGTATTTCGGCGAACTTGCCCCATTTTTCAGTATCTATGTACCATGACTTTCACAAACCAAAATATTTCCTTTGTATTGATTCAACAGAGTCGCTCCATCAATTCAATTCGTGCCCGTTAGGGGCTTACTCGCTGACGGCTCCCATTTCTGTACAAATATCGGCGCGAACACAAAAGCGTGAACTCGTGAAATTTATTTGGCAGATGCCATTTCTATCCTCCTTATTTATGGAAGGAATTCGCGGGATGGCTACGTGATGGGATTCCTTTGATAGTTTTATTATGATTCCCCGTCGTACCAAATGCCTTCCGGTTCGAATTGTTGAATGATGACTGCGGTGTGGCTGTTCGATAAGGCCCTTGAAATGGGAACCGTTGCGTATGCTAATTATTAAGTGAATAAAACGAAAAAATTACTACTAATTATAGGGATAATTCCACATATAGTTATTTCTAAATTGGGAAATAATTGCCTATGTTACTTTGACCTGTTCGTCTGACGAAAAATAATAGTATCAGATAAGATAGATGTTATCTGCACAGAAGGTAAGGTAGCTTGTAAACTCAATTACAACTTCTATGTATTTTTTTTTATTTCTTAAGAATATTTATTATTTATTTTGAAAGAAATATATTAATTAAACTTAAAGCTAATTAATAAAAAAAAAATTACAAAATAGATATATAAAAAAGTTCAAATCAAAACTAAAATGTATAAAAAGTATATTACATTAAATTAAATTATTTAATTTCTTCTATGTATTAAACTATTGCTCAACCAAACACCGTTCCTGTATCTTAATAGATCTATCACAATATTACGGTATACTGATATCTAGATATCATATTATGATAATCACGACATTATGATATCACACGTTTTGACGTTATTACGTCACAAAGAATGACTGTGCGTCGTAAAAGTCCCTTGTCCGTGAAATGGAAGATAATGTTCCAATCGGATAAAAAGAATTCAAATAAAAGAAGTGGCATTATACATATTATAGGACTGTGCCCGTGTAGAAGTCAATATTATCCCGTTTCTGCAATATTTGTCATAGCTGCTCCACTCCTATTAGTCATACCGTGATCTTATATAGCCTTATCCGTGCCTTCCTCAATAAATGGACTATTCATCGCAAAAATATTTTTTCAATTCGAACCAGTAGTTCTTGGGATTGGCGCGTTCAACCAAACAAACTCTTCGGCTTCATACATTAGTATAGACTTAGGCTTACCGTTGAAACATGTCATACATTGATAGAGACCTTCTATCGCAACCATATAGCTTATATAAATAGAGGGGGAGAGCCATAGGCAGACCTGTGCGAATGTCCAACAAATAACAAGAGAGGAAAGACGATGACCTATCTTTGTCTAATCACACATAAAATCATTTCCTTTCCCTTTTCTTTCGATGGACACATTTTAGAATGGTTTCTAACGATCTAGTATAATATATCTATGGTCGAAACAGGTTTTTTTTATGACTTGTGTCATTTGGAATAGCTTGGGTGTCCGCATTGTTATTATAAACGGGGCTTGAATAAATTTCGTTCTAGACCCCAACTCTGGTTGAAATGCGCGAACTGAATTTTAAGTAGGAGTATGTCAGAATTATGAATGATGATTTATTACATGTACATGGTATTATCTTAAGTAGCGGTATACTCATTTTCCCAACACTTACAAAGTAGTTCAATCTGTGTAATTTTCTTTATTTATAGCTAACTAGCTGAGCCCCACGGTTTCACCCGCGTTAATTAGAGAACAATCTAGCCGACTCCGCAAACGTTGTCTTGCC
>DWGJ01005262.1:0-10599 GCA_018246895.1 Aspitha aspitha aspitha
CCATAACACAGGCATTAAATTGCCTAATTTGGGATCAGACAGCCGTGTGTGGAATTGTCCCCAGATATTTATTTATTCCAGTCAATTAATGTGACACGATTATCTTCCAGAGTTCTGTACGGATGATCTGGAGCGGAATAGGTCACGTTCCCTGGAGCCGCTCAGCGGCCTCGCGATGTGGAGCGACAACATCGACTACATCCAGCTCCAGAAAGAGGACCGAGGCCTCGGCTTCTCCATACTGGACTACCTGGTAAGCTCAGGATGTGACTCTGGATGATGACCTCTTTATTGCCCTTTGCATGATTTGGTCTTTGTTTCGTAAATCTCCAGGTTTTTTGCTCTTTTCATGTAGACTGTACTGAATACTATCTGGTTTTTCATCTAAGCGGTATAGACAATCTGGCTCTATAATTGATTTTCAATGACTAGAATTTATTGCAGGAAATTATTGTCTCTGTCTAAAGCTTACAAACAAACGGAAGACAAAAGGTTGGGCGTTTGTATACGCTATTTATCTCAGCAATTGTTACAATGATTTTCTAATCATACGTACCTACTGTTGATCAAACCTTTTAAGATTTTTGTTTTTACGATTAAGCAATACTGCATTCGATCACCATATTTTGAAATCCACTCCCAAATACCCCCGTCCCCTCTAAGTTGTCGGATCGCCTTGCAACCACGTGGCCTGAGGAACACAGATTTCCAAACACCCGGATTCAGAATTGAGCAACAATGCTTACAAATGCTCATATAATCTTAGGTTTAAATAACTTTATTTCTCATAAAGACAATCGTAACTTACATGAGAACAATACATATTTATGTAATCGAAATATGACAGTCCCGGTGCGGGCGGTTGTAAAATTTGTAACATTTGCGTTGGTCTAAATAAGATGCGAGTTCACTACTTTGCGTATTGGGTTGTGGTGCAAGTAAAGGCGTGTAAATAACAAATTTATTTTAAACATTGTAAGCATTTGCTATCAATACTGATTTACGAGTATTTGTAAATCTTTTTATAAATAGGCCTTTGTATTACCATCATGAAAATTAGACACTCGGTTTATTCGCATCAATGGTATAGAAAAGCGAATACTGCTATATCTGGAACTCTATTGGTAATTTGACTTGATGTGAAATTATTATTTTGTCAACCTATACAACATATATATTATACGGATCGTAGGAATTCTTCAATATAGGTATTGCCGTTTTTATTCAGTTGAGTCTTATATTTATATTTCTGGGATTTCAAGAATAATATGACGACTTTGTTAAGTTTGTTCAATTCGTTTTATTAAAGAATTGTCAGTACATATACAATACAATTTTGTTCCCAGGAATTTTTTTATCTCTATTAATATTCGTGAGCGCGGCCGGGAATATCCTTGTCTGTATCGCGATCTACACGGACCGGGGGCTACGGCGCATCGGGAATCTGTTCCTGGCTTCGCTGGCCATAGCCGATATGCTAGTGGCCGCCGCTGTCATGACCTTCGCCGGGGTCAATGACCTGCTCGGGTAAGTCAATATTTGTTTAGAAAGTTCTTTTGTTTTTCTTAAGAAAGATTAAAAATAGGTGTCCAGATTCGATAAACAACTTCACGGGTATCCTTGAGGCGCGTTTGAGATTATTCAATCTTCGATAAGTATTTTTGTTTTTGGATGAATAGATTTTAAACTTAACGATTCGAGGCACTTAGTCTTGCATAATTTCTGTGTGCTCGCAGGCCCCTTTAGACTTCGCCATAATAACTCACTGCCTTGATAATGGCCAACATTTTCTTGAATAAGTAATTAGTATAGTTATGTTACTTGAAGTGTTCTCTTGTCTTGAAGTATATTCTCTTCAGATACTGGGTGTTCGGCGAGCAATTTTGTGACACGTGGGTTGCTTGTGACGTCATGTGTTCCACCGCCTCCATACTCAATCTTTGTGCCATATCTCTAGACAGATATATACACATCAAGGACCCCTTAAGGTAAGTTATGGGTATTATAGAATCGTTTTCTCTCGGTGTGTAGTTCAACTGTGTTTTCTCTGACAAATGCTAACATACTATGTGTCAGTATACAATTTTTTATTTCAAGAGAGTAGCAAACGAACAGGCGGCAGTCACAAGTGGCAGCTGCCGCCCATGGACATCTGCAGCCGACTCCTAACTGGACTGACCCTATCAGAAGTCAGTCACAGATGCATTGTCACTCATGAGGACGAAGATGATCGCCTCTGGTATACTAGTGGAGTGGGTTTTTTTCTATATAGCCAAAAATAAAACATGCACATTAATAATATAGGTTTCTTATTTACTAGAAGTACAGAATTACTAGCGATGAAAATGAATGTTATTAAATTACAAATCCATTTGTAGGTACGGCCGTTGGGTGACGAGGCGAGTGGCGATCGTCACGATAGCCCTTATCTGGCTGCTGGCTGTGCTGGTCAGCTTCCTGCCCATCTCCCTTGGTCTGCACCGTCCGCTAGAAGAAGCCACCGCAACGCAGAAGCCGCCGAGATACCCCACGTGCGCGCTAGTACTGACGCCCACGTACGCAGTCGTCTCCAGCTGTATATCCTTCATACTGCCGTGTATCGTCATGATCAGTATATACTGCAGGTGAGTTCTGATTAATTGACATATATATCTCACGCCAGGTCCCTAGCGGGGTAGGCAGAAAGTAGCGAGTGCCATATATCTCTGTCCTCACAAACCTGCCGTGCTTCATCTACATTCATCATCTTCTTCATGCATACACGCCGGTTTCGGAGGACAGACCACTAAGAAAATAAAATAAACGGAAGAGAGAAAAGTACCTACTGAACGTGGCCCCTTTATATAGTTAATAGAAGTGCTCGTGCTTGACCCGCGTGGAAATCAGTGTCACAATTTTTTTTATCTTTCGTAATTTTTTTTTTCTTAAAAGTATCCTATGCTACTTCTAATACCTCCAAAAATATGTGTACGAAATTTCATGACGGTCGGTTAAGTAGTTTTCGCGTGAAAGCGTAACAAACAATCTTACATTCATATTTATATTAATATTATTTTATTACTGTTCTTACTTTTAACTACTACACAGTAGCTCTGTTCAAATTGAGTACAGGAAATTCCAATTACATGTAATTAATTATAAAGCCTTGATTGCAGAATCACGAATTAATTAGGTTAATTGGTGGGACTATTGGGTTTATTATGTTACGGTTTTACGTTTTACGTTACGTATATTGGGTTATATTACAGTAAATATCCAACTTGATGTCACTGATCCCTAACTTCCCCAATACCGGTTCAGACACCCGGATAATCTCGTCCAATGCATACGTATACGAGTAAGATATAAGACTACGGATGCTTTTTAGATAAGCAGATTTACAGTACTGATTACACCTAAAAGAAAGTGACATAAAATGTTATTATATTTTATTCAGCGAGCACTTGTGTATTTATTCTATTTTATTTGCTCCACCAGTCACTGTAAGAGTATTTCGTGAATGTGTTGAAGGAATTTTCTTTAATATGTAGATATAAGTCGAAGTTTTAAAACTTCTTAATAGCGAAATATGTCTATTTTATTACGCCTTCAATTCCAGCTAATCATGGTCCTTGGTGACCTAATAATAGGTTATCCAAAAAATGTTTATCATGGTATCAGTCGCCATTCGATTTTTCTAACCATTCACATATATAATAAACAAGTAACAGCGCAAATACCACGTGTTCTATATATTTTTAGTGAAATGGATGTGTATTATAAACGCATGCTGACAGTATTGGATAAAGATATACCTAATTAAATATATGTTCCATAAAGGCTTTTCATCATATAGTAAATGAACTAAAACCTTAATAATTAGCTGGCAAATACGTATGTATGTAGCTTTAGTCCTTCGAACCATGAGGGATTACGATGGATCATAAGTAACAATAATCCAGGCTTACGCTTAACAATACATTTAATGACATTTCAGATCTTGGAAAATACACGGGAACACATGAGTATACATTGTTATTATGTCGATTTTGATCAAATATTTTTTAATTCTTCAAACTGTTTTTCGGTTGTTCAATTTAATTTCATTGATTTTTTCGCTTATACAAATTAATAAACATCTTTTGAAATACCATTAATTGCTTTTCGGAAACAAATTAAAAGTGATTTCACGAAGGTTATTTTGCTTCAAACGATTTGAGCTATTTTTACTTTGATTATACCCGGAGATTATCATACACTGTTCTAATTACTACCAAGTACAAGTGAATTACATAATTCTAATTAAGTCTGAATAATCAGGATTTCTGACCTTTTTTAAGCAAAGAATATTGTTTACTCCAAAATGAAATATCAGAACAAATCTCGAACGCTTTGTAGTAATCGCGATATACGTAAAAAGACATTTGAAACATTTTCCGCTCATCATTTTCGTGGTTCTCCAGGCTGTACTGCTACGCGCAGAAGCACGTGAAATCCATCCGCGCGGTGACGCGCACGGTCCAACTGCCGGATAACCGGACCAAGTCCGTCCGCACGCGGGTCCACACGCACGTGCACTCCTCCCCGTACCACGTGTCCGACCACAAGGCGGCCATCACCGTCGGCATCATCATGGGCGTGTTCCTGCTGTGCTGGGTGCCGTTCTTCTGCGTCAACATCGTTGCTGCGTTCTGCAAGACCTGCATACCCGGTGAATATCATACGATACGACTGGCTTCGAGGTCGAGTGGTTAGAAACCCTGGCTGCGAAACCGGAGGTCGTGGGTTCGATTCCCACCCAGGACAAACATTTGTGAGATGAGCATATTTGTTTGTACTGTGTCTGGGCGTAATAAAAATATCTATATAAGTACTATACCTTATGTACATATGTTTATCAGCTGTTCGGTCACCATAACACAGGCATTAAATTGCCTTATTTGGGATCAGACAGCCGCGCGTGGAATTGTCCCCAGCTTTTTTTTTTATTATTATTTATTTACATTGTATTATGAAGTTCTGTAGAATATTAGATTTATTTATGCCTAAAGTTATTCGGTAAATATTACACAATACTGTACTATACTGTACTATGAAGTGTTTTAGAATATCAGATTTATTTATGTCTTAAATTGTCTCAAAAATATATGTAGGTTAGGTTAGGTTTTTGTCGCCATGAAACTAAAACTTACACACTTCATGATCAGGTGCTCGAAAAATGCACAAAGGAATTCTCTGTTAAGTCGAGCATATAGTGAACCAGAAGTATAAACATTTTGAAGGCAATTTTCTCAAAGAAAATTCTGAAACAACTTTTACCGGAACAATTTTTGCAAGTCCCTTATCAAATTCATCTGACCGGTTAATTTGCTTTGTAGAATTTCTTTTAAATACCTACATAATGGTTATTACGTAATTACGAAGGTAATTTAAATGTAAATTGTTTTCTTTTTTTGAGAAATATTTTTATTGTTAGCATATCAAATGTGTCGTCATTCCCTCCGTCTATATAATTTCATCATAAATATTCTATACTACAAATTTTAATAACAACGCCGTTTTAGGAAAATTCACATACCTACTCTCTATGTCAGTTAATGACATATACAGGTATGTATGTAAGTATGTATAGGATTTCATTTCAAAGTCAATACAAAAGCGTTGTATGTACTTTCGTAATGTAACAGAAGAGTTAGAACCAATGAGATGTACTTTAGGTATAGTAAGATTTGATTCCTTTTAGCCTAGATTCGAATGCTGATCACATATACGCTTAGCTCTTGGTCATATGATTCAGTGAGTGACTACTATTGGTTACATTTGGACAAGACTTTAATAACAACTTTAAATTAAAAAATTTAAATTAAAGTTAATGATCATTGACCTGTTTTCCTATTAATCCATACCACTGAAATGTAACAAAACAACGGCTTCCTTACCAATTGACTAGCCTCGTGGTCGAGTGGTTAGAGACCCTGACTGTAAAACCGGATCTCGTGGGTTCGATTCCCACCCAGGACAAACATTTGTGTGATGAGCACATTTGTTTGTTTTGTGTCTGATTGTAATAAAAATATCTACATATATAAGTACTATATCGTATGTATATATGTTTATCAGCTGTCCGGTTACCATGACGCAGGCATTAAATTGCCTAATTTGGGATCATAAAGCCGTGTGTGGAATTGTCCCCAGTTATTTATTATTTATTTATTTATTTCATTGTACATAATAATGTTTTGAACAAAACGGCTTGTAACATTATGTAACGTAAAAATTAGCTGCAATTACCAAGCAAACGTACTTAGAAGTGGCAATTAAGTATGTTCTACGAATGTCTTGGTTCTAATCGTAGGGGAAGTTGAACTACTGCCGTTTAATTAGAGTGGAACACAAATTGGTGTGTAGCTTATTCAAGTTTCACCGTTGGGGTATAAGGATTAATTGTAGTTTAATGTTCCATAGAAATACAGGCAACTAACAAATTGAAATATACACTTTCACTGTACAATTCGACCAAGTTTACCGTTATTAATTACCGTACTTACTCATATTGATGGTTGACATTTGATACTTATAACCTAATTGGTTTGGTAACTTATAACCAAATTGCGATCCTGGCACGAAGCTCTGATTTATTACGTACGTTTTATAGCAAAAATTTAAATATCACTTGCTATAACGGTGAAGGAAAACATCGTGAGGAAACCCCACACCTTAGAGATGTTATAAAGTGTATAATATTTTCTGAGGTGTGTGAAGTCTACCAATCTGCACTAGGCCCGCGTGGTGGACTACGGCCTAAATCCTTCTCACTATGAGAGGAGACCCGGTCCAGCAGTGGACCATAAAAAAAAACTAGAACAAATTTTAACTTGACGCTACGTAACGTTTCACTAATCATAAATGAACATTTATTGACCGTTAGACTACAATGATTAATGCATGCTAAGGATAAATTTGTCTTGAATGAATTGAACTCGCAAGCTTGTCAGCTTCACCTCATTAACAACTGAACCTACGGCTACAAGCCAATTGAAATTCAAATCCAAGTAATTGGTGCTCATTCATGTGAATAGAAAATAGCATTCCCATGATCGAATCAACCGCATACACAGTAATTACTCATTCCTACAGAACCCCATACATCAAGCGTGATTCCCATGGGGTAATTATGGCGTATGTGGGTCAAGCACCTATACATATTACGTGATGATGGGGTCTGACCGAGAACTTTATGGGTCTCCTAATTAACTGGCTCTTAGTGGAGGTCATGTAAAAGCTAATTGTTATCGTGACCTTGGAAGATTTCCTACTATTACTGTTATTGTGATATTTAGTGCGATATTTGGGTTGGCTTTGATTATAAACGAATATAATATTGGTAAAACTTAAAATATTATTTTAGATATTTAAAGTTGTAAAAAGATATTTTTTTGTCTTGTAACTTGAAAATGTTTTAAAATTTTAACTAATATACCTATAATTAATTCATTATACAGCCGTAACATGGCAATAAACAATCTAAAAATTGCACAGTTCTTCAATAGACTATTCGATTGTTCCGTCACTCATAGTTGCTGAAAAAAATCGAATAAAAACCGACCAATCGAACAAAATGGAATCTCTGACGTCACAGTGGCGACGCATGCCGCAGTAGACACGAATTAGGGAACGAGCGATTGTCAATTGTTTCCTCAATTACCTTTGAAACTCGCTCCATCGGTGGCTAAGGACGCGCGTGACTATTCCATATGTATTATTACTTTTTTATTCAACTAATATTGTAATTTTTATTCATAAATATATTTGAATAAACACTTTGTTGTTGTCATTTGTCTTTAAACGTATTAAGGACTGAAATGACAGTGGAAATGAGCGCTCCGGAGTGAAATAGTTCCATTGAACTGGCAACTTTTATTTATTATTGATTAAACTAGTTTGTCTACTAGTAACAAACGCCTATCACAGATTTGGTCCGAACAGAATCGAAAATCTGCCGCTTACCAGCAAAAAATAAGCTCAGTGGTAAATATTGGTGTTTCAGTAAAACCCTAAAGTTTTAATACTATTTAAAATTATTACAATTGTGTAACATCTGTAAGATAATCACGAGAAAATAGAAATTAAATAAACAAATGTTTCAGGTCTTGTCAATATTTTTGCAAAATATAATTTAATGAAATTAGAAAAAACATGCTTATACCATTTATTGTGATTAAAATATTTTAATTGAGTAGAAAACATTTTGATAATTTCTCGAAGAGAATTAATTTCCTTTCACTTGTATTTTCTCCCATGAATCTTTGTCATGAGATTTAATAATCAAATCCTTGTGAAAGATATTCGGCTGGGACTCTGATTCTTAATACACCTTACTATTCATAAATACATACGAGTATATACGTCATTGTGTGCATTGACCATTAGTAGTTGACGATGTTGTTAAATGTTTTACTAAAATACGGTGCTTTTTACCAAGTGACAGGGAGAAAAGTAGAAGTGCTACTTTATTAATGTACTTTCAGTTCAACAATAACATTTTGTTACAGACCTCGCCTTCAAGATATTAACGTGGCTCGGCTATTCTAATTCAGCTTTCAACCCGATCATCTATTCTATATTCAACACGGAGTTCCGCGAAGCGTTCAAGAAGATCCTCACCTCGCGGTACCCGCCTTGTTGCGGCTACCAAACCGTCAGAGCGAACACCCCGACGCGCAACGACAACTTCGTCACAGACTACGGCACGAAGACTTTAGTGGTCCGCAGAAGCGGCTCTTTGGGCTTGTCTGGTGTCGACCCGACGCCGAGGTCATCGGCCGAGTCAGTGAAGCCGCTGAGAGACTACCACATCTGACAGCAAGGCGGGGGTAGCGAAGACGGGCTACTCGACAAGAGTGATGTCGTATAAGACTGGAATGATTCTGACTCTCGCCTGACTTTGAAGTGAGTACGGTCATGACATAAGCTATTACAGAAAGCAATAATTTGCTATTTTAATATTTTGCTATACTCGTAACTATGGATTGTTAAGTAATAAATGCTGTTATGTAAAACTTTTCACATTCAAACTGTAAAAACAACATAAATTAGCCGAATTTGCTTATAAAGTAGCGTAATAATAAATTTATAATTTACATTGAAAATGTATTAGTATAATAATGTTTATCGAGTTTAATTAAATATCTCATTCATCTGTCATTCAATGTTCAATTTTTGTACTTATAGGACGTAAAATACAAATTAAATAAAATTAGATTTTATTATAAAACGAAACTTAAGTATTGTAAAATTATTTACAAAAATATTATAGTTATAAAAAATATCATATCTATAAATATGTGTGTAAAAATAGGAAATTCGTTTAATATTAAAAAGTTTTTAAAAATAAATATAATAATTTAGTCTTGGACATTTATTGAAATCATAATCTGGAGGTGTCGTTAACTTACATACCTAAAATATAAAAATTTTAACAGGAAATATTTCTGTCGACTTATAGTTTAAAAGTTCCTGTGATACTTTATATATGTGTATAATTATTTTAGTCTAAAATGAGAGCTTTGTATATATATTGGAAGATTTGGACAGAAGATTTCAAACCATTTAATATTAAATGCAATTGTATTCGTTGTAATAATAGTATAACTTTAATTCTTTAATAGCCTATTATAGGTTATTAAATTGTATCTAACTATAATAAGTTTTCGTATTACATTACTTTCAGATGTTTTCAACTCAATTAAAAATATTTGCATCAAAAAGATACAGTTATTTTAAATCTACTTGTTTTTACTAATGTTAATGTTTTTTGTTGTACTAATGTTACATTTACGAATGAAAAAATAATTACGCAGTATTATTTATTATTTTTTGCTGTATATGTTAAATCGGAAATATATGGTTAATGATTATTTTTCTTTTGTGCATATCTTTTTTTTATTTTACTTATTATTGTAACGTCAATTGTAATTATATTACATTGGTCATTAGTAATATTAACGCCAAAGGTTTGTACCTGTTTCGTTTAGATTTATAGTTATTAATATAATTTCTAATACTTTTAGTTATTAAAACGAATGAACATTTAGTCTATTACAGCTAGAAAATGTGAACTAACTAAATACGTAAATGCATAGTATTATTAAGGAAATGATATTACTCTGGTTTTTCTTGAAATTATAAAAATATAAGTAGAATAGTACACTTCTTTAAAATCTATTTTAATGTAGTGTACTAAATTATAAAAACAATACCTTATCTTTTGTAGAGAGTTTTGTTCTGAAGTTAAAACTTTTTGACACAAAAATAAAAGTTTTTAAATCACAAATGTAATTATTTAACCTAAAGTAAAAATTGGTTTTGTATTTTTATTTTGTAAATATGATATTTCTTGTAACCTTGATTCCTTGACTCGCAAAGCGACTTTGTTGATCTTATTTTGCAGGATCAAATTTTTTATTCCATGTATATACCGTAGTAAAAATTACCAGGAGAATGACCACTTTCACCTTCACGGGGTCATTAGTTTTTCATTTTTGTAATCATTTCTAGTTTTCCATTTTTGAACACGGCTCTTCTTTCATGAGGTGATTACACGCCGTAGTCTTATATGTA
>DWGJ01005263.1:0-10599 GCA_018246895.1 Aspitha aspitha aspitha
GATGTTTTCCTTCACCGTTATAGCGAGTGATATTTAAATGTTAGTTATAAAACGCACGTAATAAATCAGAGGTGCGTCCCTGGATCGAACCCAGACCTCCCGAGTGGAAGGCTAAATTTCAAACCACTAGGCTATCACTGCTTCATTATCACATCACATGCTATCATTGCTGCTTGATTTATTCACATATCGACAGTTAAACACCTTTCCTTGTTTAAAATTGTTACTCTTTATATATCGTCTACACTTTGTTTCGGTTAACTGTTACAATATAAACAATTGATTTTAACGAGTTATGCTTTAGGGGGTGGGCAATGTATACCGTAACACAGGGTCACACCTAGTACGGCAGACCTGGCTACAACCTTGAATTGTAACATATAACTTAATATAATAAATAATTAACATATAATTTTAAACTTAATTAGAAATATATTGAATTGAATATTAAATATATATATGTACCCGTTGTATGTGAAAGAAATAAATAAATGTTTAAATGTTAAAAAAATAATGTTTTAAATGTTAATGATGATTGCTATTTTGTTTCTAGTCGTTCAAACGAATTCAAACAAGCTGTATTGGTCCAGTTGCGACGTGATCATAGTTATCAACCACTTTATTGATCACCTGTTCGACGGTATTCCTATTAGCAGGAGAAGATTAAGGACAGAGTTGGTCACGCTAGCCAAGTGCGGGTTGGCAGACTCCATACGTATAAGACAACGTCACAGCGAAAACTTCAAGGTAGCCCGAGATTCTCTACGATATTTTTTTCTATGCGCTAAATTTAGTATTGTAGTGCCATAAAAAGTTTCACGCATCGAAGATTTGGTAATTAGCCTGATAAATCAATGACATAGCACTAGACAGTAATTATTAAACTTGCAGAGTTGACTAGTAGGTAATGTTCAGTTGCGAATTAGCAACGATAATTAAACAGTTTTTCCTCAGTGGCATTCATATGCACGACTCCCCACGAAGCAGTAAGATTCACGAACCACTAAACCAAAAGGCAATCCCGTGTGCACATTCTGCCAAACGTATGGGCAGAGAGAGAGATAACATTCTGCATCGGATGGAGTAAGTGCATGATGGAAGGAGATGGCGCATGTCGCGGCTCCGTGGTTCCCACGTGGTCGCTCGCGTGAGCGCCGATCGTCTTAAATGTTAAACAGTTCCCGAGACCATTATGCGGAACAAACGAACTGGAAAATTTTACTCCAATTATCTCCCGAAACAATCCTACCGATTACATACATTTTTTATTTCGTCAGACAATAGCTTCATTATTTCCGATACGCTCGCGTGAATTGCCGGCTGAAAATTAAATTTAGATTTGCTCAAAAACCACTGTTTTGTGTGGACGTTGGTACTTAACTTCAAAACAATGTACCTACAGTTGCAGTGGAAGGTAAGGAAAATGCTAAAACAAGTACAGCTCGTCGTTTGAGGCTTCGTGAGTACTCTAGAATATTTGGTATTGGCTTCTGTCGATCACTGCAAGCACGCCGTGTCAGTTGAGAATCCGCAAAAGGCTATTTGCACACCGCCCGCTAATAATGTTACAATTACATGCATTAATCGCGCACCATTTCATCAGCGACTCCGTAAAAAGTACGGTGTTGCCAGTTCAGTGCGGCGTGCGAATGTTCCCACAGTTAAAGCCAATCTGGTATCATTGAATACTTTCTCAGTGCTGGTTGGTGCTCACGACTGGTTCTTTACTTTGGGATTCGTATTTTATAGCGCTGAGACGATTCAATTGATAATTGTACCGAATAACTTGTGAATGTCAAGGACCTGGCGAGCCTCCCTAGCTTGGTAAAGATATTGAAGAAGTTATTCTATCATATTGTTTAAATGCGGAAAGCCTCTGTAAGAAATGAAATTTCTGTTATAATAATAATTGATAGTGACTGTTAAAATAAAAACTCATCAAATCATTGCAATACGACTTTATATCGTTCGTACAGGTTACACAGGTCGACATTTAAAAAACGTCAGTGTTGTCAATATTAAAAGAAAAAAAAAACCGGTTCATTATTCATGAAACGGCTTCCCGGCGACGTACTGGAAATAAGTTACAACAAGCTGTTTATAATAGCGTATATAATCCGATTTAAATAAATACTCAACGTAAGCGAGAACAGGTCTGTGGCCGAGCGGAGAGAAGCGACCATTTAAAATTCATCCGTCGACCCTGAACCCAAATTCCCATCAACACAATAGCAGTCACACATTCAATTTCGTCAGTTGACCAACGGGTCTCAGAGTAAATGTCAAAAAACTGGTTTAAACAAAAGGTTGATCGCCACAAAAACTCCAGAATGAATACACGTTTTTGTGTGCGTTCAGTTTTTGCATAACGATATAATTGACGAGAAATAGAAGCACGATTGCACGCGACGCGTTCACTTCGTGTTTTGTATGAAATGTTCTGGGATCGATGTCCAATCGGCCACTGCTTCGAATCCGGCTCGAAGGAGCATATACAACAATAGGATGAGAAAAAGCATTACACATGTGGTTTTCAAATAAAATATAAGGCTCTCAAGGATAACGTTTTAATGTGAAAAGTTCATCTGTTTTTTTTTCAAAACAGTATGGTGATATAAGTTATCGCTTCAAGGTGAACATTTGTACGTATCTAATCAGGAATGCATTAAATAAGTAGAGAATATTCCCCCATTTAGCTCACATTATAAGCCTAATATTAATTTAACTAAGTTTTTCAATTAAGTCACTGATCTCTTTTCTCATCTATTCTGAAATACTCTTTAAAAAGTCTTCTACCTGTCGATTAAAGTGCTGTCAAAAGCTTTTTGGACACAAACAAACAGAAATAAAGAAGTTTTTAAAAGACATTTTTGTCTTTTCATGAGAAACAGATAACCATATGAGCTTAAAAAATATCCCCTATGTCCAAATAACATGTTTGCTCGATTTGAGTATTATGTACAGTTGAGTATTATGTTAAAAATATCGATTCGGCCTCTTGACTCACGCATTCGGTTCGAGATTTACTTCGACTAACAGAAAATGTCATTGGTACAAAATATAAACACAATCCCTAAAGTTTTATACTATTTCTAAGGGAACGCGCACAATGAACGGGAACTTTATTCATCGTGCACCTGGCAGGCCACGTGAAGAGAGGCACTGACCGAAAACGGGGGGGGCCGCCGAACAAGAACAAATAACAGCAACGAAATGAAAGATTGGTTAAAAAAAATCGCAACGGCAGCGAGGGGACTGACAGAAAGGGTCGAGAGGGTGACCCTCGACGCTCATATTAAAATATTTTCTAGAATTAAAAAGCAATTACTGAAGCTAATGTTACTAATGAACACTAACCAACCAATTCCTATTGGCACCTATATTTAAATGACCTCACACTAAAACTCCCATTACTATAGCCTTGTTCAATGTTGGTCGTAGATGTGTGCTTATGCCATTGTCTTTAGATAAAAAGTTTGTTGGCTCTTAGGTTTTATTAAGTTATGAGCTGGACACGCGTCAGTGACGCCTGTGATCTTGCATATTTAGTACTTATTTATTTTACAATTTCGTACTTAAAATTAGGAGTACAGGGGCAAACAATGCTTAAGATATTCTCTGCCAGTCAGCCCCGAGTGAAGAGATACTTGTGGGAAATAAAAAGTGTCCTATGCATGCAAACCTTTTTCGCCCAACTTAGATAAAAAAAATTGTATGTTTTTTTTTTCTTTCTTTCTTCTTTCAAACATATTGACATTTTCGCTTACATTCATAATTATTTATCTTTGACAATCAGATTGTGAGTTGAAGCATACGATTCAGTCCGCATCAGTCCGCTGTTAAACTTTGCCCCATCCATATACTACCGGTTCTTGCCGGCCTTTTTTCGGCCAACTGTTCCGGTCCTTTTTTATAAATTTTTTTTGTCAATAAAAAAGGGCCTTGTCCCAGATGCGAATATGATGCCCTGATGACACACATAATAACTCTTTTACCCGAAACCTTACAAAAGTATACTCATAAAACGAATTTAATGTTTATACTATGGCCTGTTGTGCGTTCAAGTGTGTGTTGTTAATTTGTCATAAAGCAATGGAGCAAAATACGACTATTGGTACCTAATACGCAAAAGTAAAGAGCTTAGTATAATAATATTTGTTTTCTTAAAACGATTCGTTTAGACCGTTATACGGGCAAGCCTTTAGGATTGTGTGGTACTTTGGACAAAACAACAGCACTGATTTACCTGAAACAAACAAAAAACGCTATTACTACTCACAGTCGATTACAACGAGAAAAAAATAAACAAAACGACATAGTATATTCTTATTTATCACATAAGTTTGTGTTCATTTTTAATTTTCTCTAATAGAAAAAAAAATTGATACGTCATCTATATAATGTGAATATATTTTGTATCGTATCTGTTATGAATTTTTTTATTGTTGAAAATTAAAAAAATATTTACACGCACACTTTTATTCCTGTACTGTATGACGTCGCACCATGATACTTTGTACTATGAATTTAATTATTTGGTAAACGGAAAGATCCCGAACTATTGGTATTGAGTGCTATGCGTATGAGAAGAAATAATTCAAATATTCTTAAATCAATTGTGGAAAAAAAATCAAAATACATTCGTAAATTTACTAAATTATTGTGACAACAAATATATCTAAGGGGCTGGGGAAGCCATTAGCGTAGTCTTCTATGTACTTGTATAGTACAAAATGCAGCTGCATTCGTGCCCCATGCGTTGCATCCGAATTACCCGTCGAATTGTATTGATTTTCTCACACAAACGCAAATTCAGCCGTCAGAGCACTGACAACTCTATCCTTTTGTAAACGAACGCGTGCGACAGAGACAGATATACATGTTCATTTCCAACCACCGCCCGCAAATTTAGTCCATATTCGTGTGCAAGCGTATATTGTACCTATATGAAGCTGAGTACTCTTCGACCACTCATGAGGTTATGTTAGCACCATTAGTTATATCAGAGGGTGCGTCAGAAAAGAGCAAGTCTTCCAAGAAATCCGACATTTACGTCGAGCCAGATTAGTTTGAATAGACTTGAACAAATTGGTACATAGAATTGTACAAGTTGGTACATGCCCAGCGGTGGTCGGTCGCGCCGATAGTTTAAAAATTACCTTAACTTAACGCTGTTAAACTTATTCTGTACTTCCTTCTAAACAGTGTGACCATATCATAAGTACGATAAGGATTCGTTGATAAATGTTTGTGCTGGTTGGAAGTAGAATCCACATCCTCCGGTTTCTCGATCGGATTCCCAAACCACTAAACCACGAGGCCAATCAACACTAAAATAGCTACGAGTATAACAATGTAGCTATGTAGCTATGTATAAAGTGGAACTCTGAACAGAACAGATAATCTAACACCAGGACCAGTAACTAATAATTGTCCTAACAGCAGGCGCCATCTGCATCCAACCCAAGCAACGGTTACCATTCCCAGGTGGAGACACATCCGAGAGCAAAAAAACCCCAAAGATCCTTCAACTGATTTTTGAATGCAGGTAAGCGTGGGAAAGGTTTAAAATTGAATAATGTCGTGAAATGGGATATAAATTTTTCTCTACTAAATGACTCTACGATCACGCAAAAGTTAATATATTGTGTATCCGGTAAACTACAATTTATCATCAGATACGCGAAAATTAGGCATTAATCAATCGATACTTAACATTTTGCATGGTTACACAATTATAATAACGTAAAGAGGAATACAGGATATCTTAATCTTTATCTTTTGCTTCTTCCTGGCGAATGTCCCAATTTTTTTGGTAATTTTCAAAATGTTTCTAGTTGTCTCACCAAGTAATTTAAAAGTTTTGCAAATAGAACATAGGTAATATAACGGTGACACAAGTTATGCGGAAATCAAAAACTACTACAAAATACAGCAATAATAGGCGACACACATATGTATAAAGAAAAAAAACGTATTTTTCTAATATTTTAATGAGAAGGAAAAAACCTTACCGGATACCCATAATCTATTAATTGATAATATGTGGTTAGCATATAGGTAAAGTGAGGAAACATAAATTTATATATCCTACTGTTGTAAGACGGTATACGAAGACCGTTATTATATGTATGTATTAGAAGCATGGATGGTTTTCCGTCCGATAAAGATCGGATAATGGATAAATAGTATATATACTTTTGTATTTAAGAAATTCTCTTATATATGATACAAAGACCATAAGATTTCTAGATAGATAGATAGATAGATCTTCTAGATAGATAGATCCATAGACCGTATGACATTTCTTTTGGAGTCTTTGGAAAGTAATATGAGAAAGTTTGAAAGTAAACCCTAAAGATTCTTTGGCAAGTAAAAAGCATTCGTAATTGCTGCCTTTGAAACGTAGTGCTAAGTTATCGATACTTTGCGATACGAGTGGGTGTGAGGCTTTTGATGAAAAGTCCATTGTTGCGAGGGGTTTCCAGCGGAGCGTTGACCCCACAACAATGGACTCTTGAACCGCGACCCGACAACTCCGAGATTGCCTTCAGTGGAGCAGATATAGGTTATGACACACAAACACTCTTGATGCCGACAACGTTTGTGAGTTGCAAGATGTAACCTTCATTATTGCGTGTTGGGGTTTAGCACCGGCCTGCAATTGCAGACTTAAATTGCAATTTTAAGCGCTAATGAATGTTGTGATCTCTACATAATTGTCTTACTCTGTATTAATCATGAAATGATTTTATTTTAAGTACGATGGTGTTAAATTATTTATAAACCTCACTTTTCTACGGACGCGTGCGCTGTTTTCGATACCCTCTTTGCTATCTTTTAAATCAATGAAATACATTTTGGTCATTGCAATTCTCTAATTGGTTTCCTATTACTGTTGCGTGTTGTCGTTTGGAACGACCAAATCGGTTTTCCCGCATTCAACAGCAATGACCGAAGGACGTAAATTCCAAGCCAGCAGGGCTACATCACCCCGTGTTGCCATCAATCCCGCGAGCACCGTGACGGAAAGTGAGCCATTTCCGTTTCGCGCCATTCGCGACGCGGGCGGCGCGTGACGGTGCGTGCGTGTGATGCGTGTGCGTGTGGGGCGCTTTCTACCGGCTCGCGTGACCGGCGCCCATCGGCCGCCGCTCGTGCAAGTGTAATGCCACACTAACCACCGCCATCCAGGTCGACGTAACGTTCTATGGCTTTATTGTGTAAGCCCCACTCGTCGCTCGCTCGACGTTCGTGTGACGATGACGAGTTCAGCGATCAGCTACTGTTGTAATAATTTGAATTTTAAAAGAATAAATTTGACACCCTCCTTTTTGATGCTTCAATTACTCGTTCTGTTATAAATCTCTCTAGTAAATACACGGTTTGATAGTAACATTTTTATTTTATTGGAATGTTAATTCAACAGCTACATTAAACAATTGCTAACCAATCCATATATAAAGTCTTTGATAAAAGTAGTGGCGGCGAAAGAAGTGTCAGGATGGTAGCTTCAGCTTACCACTGTTGGAAATAGCTGTGTGTGTGTGTGTTTCCCCGAGCGGGTGTCGTCCCGCACGCGATGCCGCGTGTTTTGACGATCGCACACCGTACTCTAGGCCAATTTACTAATGTATGTAGAATATATAGTTGCGTATCCACTACTGTCGACACCGCACTTTTCTTTTTATATAGCCACTGACATGCAAGCCACCTTCGACAAACTTGAAAGGTCTATTACAATTAGAGATGAAACGGTGCATTTTAAAATTTTCTGCTCAGCCAGCTAATTATTGTGATTATATCGTCACACCAACTCCTTAACAAGCGTTGCTTCATTTGAGCTAAGAGGGCCATGTGTAGAGATGTCAACATTAAATCGACTACGTCGTCTATGCGAAAAGCCGTCAGTCCAGCATCAAGCGGAGAGGAGTTCTCAAGGAAAAAATAGAGTGATTAAGTTAATGGTCGCGACACATCACTGCGGTTGATCGTCGCGTCGACGTGTCTCCCGTCACATAGATCTCCAAACAGGCAATTACCGGCGGGAAGTGAGTACGAGGCGTCGAGTCATGCGCCGACGCTCGTGATCGGCTGGCACGACTCCACGCAGGTACACCACTCCGTGTTGTTTATTATAAAACAACAAAACAGCTTCACAGGAGACAGAACATTTAACGGGATCACCTTAATACAGGTGATTGGAGGTAGAAATAAACTTGCTTGACGCGTGACTTACCAGAATTACCTGAAACAATTCTTTGGGAACGCTTCAGTTATATTGTTGTTCGACCCTTTTTATTGGTTCACTGCTGGACCGGGTCTCCTCTCATAGTGAGAGGGATTTAGGCCGTAGTCTACCACGCTGGCCAAGTTCGGATTGGTAGACTTCACACATCTCAGAAAATATTATGTACTTTATAACATCTCCAAGGTGTGCAGGTTTCCGCACGATGTTTTCCTTCACCATAATAACAAGTGATATTTAAATTTTTAATTATGAAACGCACGTAACAAATCAGAGGTGCGTTCCAGGATCGAACCCAGACCGCCCGAGTGGAAGGCTGGATTTCAAACCACTAGGCCATCACTGCTTACCTCAATATATTCGTTTTAAATGCGTTTCCTTAAGCTAAAGTTGATATTGGTGTGAGAATCACCCTAATGGTGATTACTAACTAAGGTTCGGGCATTGATGGTGCTCAATTGTGTTCTGGAGTAGAAATAGGGAGGAAGGAATAAATGAATAAAAGATTCTTATTTCTTTTTTTCCACTCGACTTACAGTCGCGTGATCGTAATAAAGACTCTTTATAAAAGTTTCAGCGGTAGATTAGACTCCAACGCCGCGGGAAATGGGTCGGTAGTGGTAGACACGAAATGTCAAATGGCAGAATGTGACTTTCAAATGTCAGCGATTCGACTTCACGGACAGCTCGTTGATTCAAAACAGTACAGGCAAGGTGGCAAGGTATAATATAATAGACTATAGCAATTTATAAAAGAGACTAGAGAAGCACCCTATGGTTTTATTAGCTTAAAACTTTAGCAGGTTATACAACATAGGCGAACCTTCCCCGGCCCACTCCACTCAACCGTTAATAATACGTATTGCGCGCGCCGAGTGTCCGATTTGACCGAAGTACGACGACAATAAAGAAAACATCGTCACGCCGGCTCCCTATCGGGGTAGGCAGAAAGCAGCGAGTGCTCAACATCTCTGTCCCTACAAACCTGCCGTGCTTCAACTACATTCTAATTCTAATAAATAAAACCTGTGAAATCTTGTGAAGCTCTGACACTGACGACCCTGATGATGACCTTGATGATGACCCTCACGAAATCGTGTGAAGCTCGCCGAGCCGGACGTGAGCTTGAGGTTCGGGTTCGATTGCCGACCGTAGACATGAGTATGATGAAAAATCCTAAAGATACGTAATAACCCTCATTAGAGGAAAATAAATAAATTAAAACCACAACCCACAGTCCTCTAGCTAAGCTTATACTAGTAGACCTGACCACGCGTTGCCGTGGTTGTATATATGTATGTTAAATCATATACATATATGTCAAGATCCCGTACCATCATATTTGTCCGACAAAGTGTTGTCCTATGAGAGAACATTGATTTTGCTATAAAAAATGAGATTATCAATTGGAATGAAAAAATATCCCGTCTTTTCAGTTGGATCATACAATAGATATCTACAAAATTTCATGGAGATCGGTCACCGGCGGCGTTACCACAACCATCCGTGACATTTCGTGTCGGACGGACGGCTCTCGTGACGAGAGCTCGTGAACCCGCGCACTCACGAACCGCCTCGCCGCCGCACGGAAACTAAGGCCTTTTCTTTTTACGTTTTCTACACATTATGTATTTACCGTATAATTGCCTAACATAGTGATATCCTTATATATCTCTTATATATATAAAAATCCCATGTCACGATGTTCGTTTGCGATAATCTCCGAAAGCACTGAACCGATTTCGATGAATTTTTGTACATATCTATTGTTTGGTCCAACTTAAAAGATAGGATAGTTTTTATAAAATAAATGAATAATAAATGTCAATTGTCAAAAAATTTTTACACAAAATAAATTTTTGAACGCCCGATATTTGTCATAAATGATTTGACATAATGTAACCATGGCAACGCGTGGTCAGCTCCACTAGTCATCTAATGTAACATCGATTAATTCGTAATAAGAATATCGCTACTTAAGCGATAAGATAAGCTTACTGTTCATCTTCTGTATCTATTACAGCGCTGTTAGAAGTCGGTTGCCGACGTCCATGGACGGCAGCGGCCGCTTGTGAATTGGGTTAAAAAAAAGTAGGCCCTTCCCAACTACGTAGGTGCATATATCAGTTACATGGAAGAAGTCGCCAATGCGGCACTCTCTTCGGACGGCTCGCGCTGCAACGGCGCGTTATGGTCACATTTACATAACACGTGTTAGTTGCATTTGTTATCCATGGTTGCATAACAAGCTGGCAGGTGGGGGGCGGCTTTCTCGCGCGTTCTCTCCTAATAAGCGAAGTTACGGTTACGTGGCTTATGGCAACGTATATCATAACAATTTGATGGGGGAA
>DWGJ01005264.1:0-10598 GCA_018246895.1 Aspitha aspitha aspitha
TATCATAAGCACATACAATATTGGTTTGATACATCGTGGACAAGTGCCACCTCAATTACAGGTGTAAACCGCATGCTTAGTAAACAGTAATTATATAGGGTAAACAGATTTTAGATACTTAATTACAGGATTATGTTATTTGGGTTATAAAAGAACACAAAAAATACACTATACTCATGACGATCGAAAAGTGTTCGGTATCTGACACAAGACACAAAAGTGTCCACGTTTGCGGATCGCCTAACCCCCTCCTTATTATTCCCATAGCTGGTGTCGGGTCATTTCCCGTGCTCAAGGTCCACCCTGGCCAAGACTGTATTTGGTACACATAACTTTTATATCACGCTAAGGTTATTGACTGACCTAAAATCGGAGGTCGTGGGTTCGATTCCCACCCAGGACAGACATTTGTGTGATAAAAATATCTATATAAGTGCTATATCGTATGCATTTATGTATGTCTATCAGCTGTCCAGTCACCATAACAATGGCACTAAATTGCCTAATTTGGGATCAGACGGCCGTGTGTGGATTTGTCCCCAGTTATTTATTTATTTATTTATAATGTTTTAGGATGAAGATGGAGAATTTGCTAAAATGCGAGCAGGTTCTGGTCAACTTGTATGCGAAAGTTGAGCAGGTGAGTGTTTTTTTTAATTTTTACAATTCCTCGGGTAATAGTTTCTTATATTTTTGTGTATATAACCGAATGCATTTTTAATTTATTTTTCTTTCATTTTTAGCGCGACTCATTGACAGACACTAAAAATAAAACAACAGAGCCGAGCCAAAAGAACAAGACTGATTTGAGTCTTGTTAGAAATAAATTAAAATCCGTCGTTTCGAAACTACAAGGCGAAGTACCTGAAACTCTACCGGAAATAGCTAGACCGACGAACACTGAAGTGGACTGTACTCCGGGCAGCAAGGAGCCGGCTTTGTTTCAAAGAAGGCCCAACAAAGTTTCAGTGCCACCATCTCCGTCTCCGAGCAGGCGGGGTGATGATAGTTCATCGATGAATAAACGTCATTACACACGTGTACTGATGTCTCCAGAACCAAAAACAAAGGAATGGTCAGCAAATGAAAGCACAGATAAGGAAAAAGTACTTTTTAGCCGTCGGTCACCTAGGTCTCCGCGAAGATATTCACCGTCATATAAAAAGGAAAGAAAAAAGTCTTCTAAGCAACGATCTAAATCTAGCCAACCAACTAAAGACTTAAATATTACCTTGAATGTGCCTGAAGAAAGCTTAAACTCCTTGAACACCAAAGATATTTTGTCTAGGATAATTAATTGCAGTGATAGTGATGTGGACATTGATACCTTACGAGGACTAAGATCGCAAATTCTCGGTGAATTGAAACAGACTGGAGCGAAAGATGACATATCCGATTTGATTCTCAAATCATATAAAAAGAAAACAAAGCGGTCGAAAAAAAAGGATGAGGTAGAAGAAGGCGAGATATCGGACAGTGAAAGTGAAGCTATTGAAAACATTTACGGAAGCCTCGTTGTAGTTAAAGATAAAGATAAAGACAGCTCAAATTCTAGTAAAGTATCACCCGATAAGCAACATCCACGTAAAATACAAATTTGTCTTGTTATAAATTCCGATAAAGAAAAGGATAACAATGTAAGTGATCAAAAACTGGATGCCGTCATCGATGATGCTGATTTCGAAGTATATACGGGTGGAAAATCGACAAATGAACCTAACGCCTCTTCAGACAAACCAGTGAATAACAGCGAGCGAGGAAAAACAAAAATAGCAAGGACTGATAAAGAAAAAAATAAAAATGAAAAAGAGAAGAATAATCCTGTACAAGAAAAAAATATTCATGATCAAGAAAAGAATACATGTAAAGAAAGTAAATCAATAAGTAACTTAAAGGCAGATGAAACATGCAAAGCTGATGACACTTTATCTGAAAGTAACAAAAGCACTAATAATACAGCTCGAAGTGCGTCTCAAGAAAGTACTGAACCTATTTCAAATGAATCTTGTAAAGCCAATTTTTACCAACCATTAAAAGAAGAAATGAATAAGCCTGATGAATTATTAGTTTCAGAAACTCCTCGTACATTAAAAGAGAATATAGATGATAAAAGTGACAACGTTACTAAAATTACAGAGATCGCAAAAAACATTTCGACCACAAATTCAAGTGCTACAGACGATATGAAGAAAAATTTGGTGTCAGAAATCGATATTTTACAAGCTTTGAAGAAAGAAATTTTGGGTGAAACAGTAACAGCACCGGTTTCGTCACCATCGACGCCGCCATTGCATATGCCAAAGGTAACAAAAGTTACCAGTGCTCTAGAAATATCTAAAAAACGAATCTCAATAGAAAATTACAAGCAGAAATCGGTACCATCAGTAAAGCATACACTATTTACACCTGAGAAATATCAGGGAACATTGAAGGATGACAACTCGAAGAAGCAGAGCCTTAAACTAACTGAAAAGGAATGCGAAAGATTTAATTTTCCGGCTACTATGCCATCTGGCGAGAGCTCTGACGATGAAGGAAGGTCAAACATTTCTGTCGATGAAATATACAGAAACTTAGCTCCGAAATCCCCCGATCACGAGGACTTTGCTGACGCAGGTATAAAACCGCCTGTCATTATTCCATGTGATCCTGTGAACAAAGTGGCAGCAATTTCAAAAACGGATATTGATATGAGAACTGTAATGTGCACTGGATCTTCTCTTACATATGGTGGACTTAATAAAAGTATCTCCTCTCCTTTGATAAGTAATGAGAATATTGCAGATGCAAATTGCGATAAAGGCAATAACAATGAAACTATTAGAAATTCTATATCAGACCTTCGAGTAAGAAAAGAATCCAATCAATCTGCGGTAAATAATAGTCCTAATCCTTATTTAAAGAACTCGGATCGACCACAAAGGCCTGGCGTAAATTATCAGCCCATTGCTCCTAACATGTCACCAAGTATACCTCCGCTTATGTCATTGAATGTAGTTCCATGTATGCCGCCAAATTTAAGTCCCACAATAGTGCCGACTATGAATCCAATGATGACACCAATTTTGAATCCCAATATGACAATGTCGTTAAATTCCGGTATGACGCCTAATGTGCCTACAGTTATGAATCCCAGCATGACACCAAGTAGAAATCCAGGGACGATTTCGGGTATGAATCAAATGATGCCCCAAATTATGACGCCAAACGCCAGATCATACGAAATGACACCGCGTCCGAATTTTGATAATGATGATTATGCAATTCAGAAACATGTTTATGCTCCAATATTTCCTACATTTGATTTTCAAGAAAATGATATCCATAATACGCAGATACCGCATTCTACTGACAATATATGGGATGATGGAAATAGTCGCAATTTACAAAGAGACATGGATTATCAGAGAGTTAGAAATGATAGATATCAAAGGGATGGTTATAACCGATTGGACAGTCCACAAATGCGTATGGATTGTCCAGCAACGCCGAACCCCTCTTTCGGTAGAATGGAAACACCCATGACGCCTATTCATCCCTTCGGTAGATCTGATTGTCCGATGACACCGACTCATCCCTTCGGCAGAGCTGAACCCAATATGACACCGACAAATGTATTTGGAAGAGGTGACTATCATCACAACACTTCTATTTCTGGTCATAAATATAACAAATCTCATGATCCAAGATTGAATCGAAGTTCTGAATATGATAACTATCATGGTCGAAACGATGAAAGAAATCGTATTTATTATAAAGACAATCGTTCATCTGATAACCGTTATAAATACAGAAGAGGTGGTCGGGATATGTCGTACCGGGAATCCAGTGTCGGTCGTTCCTTGTCCCGCGACCATGACAATGATGGATCTTGGAAAAATGATTATCGGTATCAAAATGAAAAATCTAAAAGTTACGATGACTTCGACAGAAGGAGGAATTCTCGGGCACGAAGTCAATGTCGAATGAATCCAACTGAACGTGATTCATCACCCGTAGAACGTGGAATGTCAAGAACATGTGCTAAGGATGGTTCTATAGAAAAATCAATATCAGTATTATCTTATACAGGACGTTCCTTTAACATTGACACTAGTTTTAGTAGAACATTTCAAGATATAAAATCATCGTCATCTCATACTTCGTTCGATGCTCGAAGACAACGTGCTGCGAGTGTTGGACGTTCGTTACACGAATATCCACGAGAGGATATTAAACAGTCTGTTACAAAAAATGCTAGATTAATATTAGATCGTAAAACTCCAGATCGTAAAAGTCCAGATCGGTATAAGAATAATAATTTTAGACGGGCATGTAGTGTTGGAAGAGAACTTAAAAGCTATAATTTGGACAAAAATTTTAAAGATATTAAAGCAGATTTACGGTCATACAAATTTGAAAGCTATGATAAACTACAAAAAACCGATGATAGAAGCAAAAATAAAGTTAAAAACAATGATGTAAGGTCAAAACCGCGTGAATTACAAAGCAATCGAGAATCCCATGGTAGATTCCGCGATTCTAATGCTCTAATTGGTCGAAAAAATGAGGATTCTTCCAAGTATTCCCCAAACAAAAACTTCCGAGATCCCAGAATGCGACGGGAAAACAATGATGAGACTTTTAGGAAGGATAGATATAAAGAGAAAGATAGAAATCAAGGTAATTCACGAGATAAAAACTATGGTATAGTGTATTCAAATGATAATATTGCTAAAGGTACAATTTTAGCATCCGTAGCTGGCGTTAAAAACTTTAAAATACCGAAGATAAAACGTCTCATTGAAGAAAACGAAGTAAAGAGTACTAATAAAGTGAATGAAACTAAAAAGGAAATATCTACTACAATGGAGACCAAAGAGGTTGGCTTGGATAATGAAAATATCAGAAAAAAGGAAAAGAAGAAAGTAAATATGGAAAAAAATACAGTTGATAAATCTGTTAACATCGAAAAAGATCAGCCTACCGTAAAATTAGAAAAATCTAAAGGTCACAATGCCCCCTCCTTTAATAAAAAAGAAGACAAAGAGCATAGCTTAGAGGAAGATTCAGATTCTGTGAGTTCAATATCTGAAAATAGTGAAAGACGAATAACAAGATCTGCAAAAAAGAATTCAGTTCTATCAAGAAACTATAATAATACGGAGCGACGTGTACAGCGATTAAGAAGAATTAGGAAACCTCTGTTATACGATTCTGATTCAGAATCACAAAGCGAATCAATTAATACTGAAAATGAAAAAAAAGACGACGTGGAAAATAAAAATTTCAATGAAATTGAGGGCAAACAGAATACAGTCGTGGAAACTGATCAAAAAGCAATAACGGAAAATACTCTAGGTTTAAAAAAGAAGGGAAGTACATTAAATCCCGAATCAATAAATAATTCACAGGAAAAAAATAAAGTTATTAGCAATTCGGAAATAAAGTCTACGCCACCATTGAAAAACGATCTGTGCGATGAACAAAATGATTCGTTAGATATTGACTTCGAAGAAGACGAAGAATTGTTTTCAGATAATATTGCATCAGGATCTGTCCTTGATAATATAAACGCTTTAATAGCGGACTTGGATAATGGAATGGAGGCACCTAAGATTAATGATATTAATGACAAATTTATAAAGAATATAGTGGGTAGTATTTCTTCTAATGACTCTCCAATTCCAATAGAAGTAAATGAACGTGATTTCGCTTCTGACATAATGATGAGTGAAAAACTTGGCTTCAATGATGTTAGCCAAGACGGTCAAGAAACTACTGCCAATAGGAATGATAAAACAGATATCGTACAAGTTCCCGAAACCAAAAATAATTCAGAAAATGTTAATGACTTAATACAGTTGCAAAATAAACCTCTTGTTCAAAGTGGACCTGTGGAAAAGAAAAATGACTCTCAGAAGGTTTTACCCATAGTCATGATTGAAAATAATCAAGGGCCTGACAATCTAGTAACACATGACGAAATTACTCGTGAATTTCGTGAAATTTTAAGTACTTTTAACAACGACGCAATTGTTTCTACGACTGCAAACGATGGCAAAGCAGACGAGGTTCTGAAGGAACTGAAAAATACTGACGCAGACAAGGATAGAACAGGCTTTTTTGTACCGGATAGTACAATTAGTTCAAACGAATCAAACATAAACGTCAATAAAGAGTTACAACGAAATATTCCAGATAGCACAAATGAGGCTGTTGATATGAATAATGACATTACTTCAACTCATAATTCTGCTGATATTTTTCCTAAGGAACAATCTGTTGCAACTTCTTCATTTAGCGATAACTTTACTCGCATTGATTCTATTGGCAAATTGTTATCTATTTTAGAAGACAAAAATAAAATCAAGGAACTGTTATCATCGCTTGGAAAGGAATCAACAGAAAATGATAAGATTAAAAAAAAGCTTGAAAAACTTAGTGAAATTGTTTCAGGTGACACAGAATGCTCTAAAAAAGATATCGTGAAGGATGGCGTAGAAAGTGTAAGTAATTCGTGTGTTGAAGAAGCCCAGAAAATGGATGAGACTAGGACTGAAACATCCATACAAACCAGCAATAAAATCGAATTTGATGTAAAAAATAAAGAACCTTGTAATTCATCTGATGAAGTTATTGTGCAAGAGGAAATACAAAAAATATCACTAAGTACCGATGGTGCTGTAAGCAGTGAAACAAATAAAACTGAGAGTGATGTACTAAACGAATGTGTTACTAATAATGAATGTGTCGAGGACAATAAGGAATTAATGGAACATGTATCGCAAGAAAACGACAAGGAAATTATGGAAAATGAAAATGCTACAATTGTTAAGGAAAATTTGACAGGAAATGGAAAGGAAGATGATAAAACATGTCCAATCCCGAATAAAGGGGAAGAATTAGTCGAAGTTAGGGAACCAGATTTGCTAGCAGAATCGACATCTGGTCCAATGAAGTCAGGAAAGAAAAATGTCAAAAAATCAAAAATCACTAAGAAAGCAAAATCAAAATTTGCCAAAAAACAGGTGCAAGATAATGAGAAACGTATAACGCGTTCGGAAGCTGGAAATAATCAGGTAAAAGCTCCAGTGCCTAAGAAACCCTCAAGAGAATTATTGAAATTACAAGAAGATATACGAGAAATGTTTATAAGTGAGGACATTCTTAATGCGACTGGTATAAGGATGTGTCGCTTAGCTAAAATGGTAGATGAAAAGAGTTCAAAAACAGAAGCGCAGTCAAATGACTCAGAGCCAGTAGTGATGTTAGAAAAGTTCAAAAACAAAGATGTCTCCGATGAAAGTATAAATCCATTAGAAAAGACAAATAATAAAAAAGCTGCTAAAGCCAAACCTAGTGTAATTAGAGAGGAACTTACCGAAATTAAAAGTAAAGAAAAACCTAAATACAAGCCAGGACCTAAATCTAAGTGTAACAAACAACAGGTTGATCCATACGCTTTTGAAATTGATTCTTTTTCAGATAACAATACCCTTGATAGTAAAGATCAAAATACAGATTCGGGTAGTGATTCGGGAGAATCGAGAAAGAGTTTCGGTAGTTCAGAGGTACTGACTGATTTAAAAAAGAAGATCAAACGCAAAAGACGGTCATGGCAGTTGGGAGTGATAAGGACAAAGGTGGGTAAAAAAAAGAAAGATTTAAAAAATACGGAGTCCACTGCACACGACGAACCTATTGAAGAGCCTGCATCTAGAGTTGAAAATAAGACCTCTATGGTCAGGACAACAAGTGCTAAATGCTTTACAGATAAAATGTATTGTTTTCGTAGAAATATTAATGTTTACTCGTGCTGTCTCTGTGACTACATCGGGAACGACATAGTCATTCACTACAAAAAGCAACATCCTCACTCTGAAATACCTTTGTCTAGACTAAATCCAATAACAGCTGAAGAGGCTATAAAACAATGTGAAGATATGAACTTACAAGCAGTTAGTAAACTGAAAACTGTAAAGTACGTCTGTCGGTTTTGTTTTAAAGAATTCGCTCACTCCAATACTGCATTAGAGACGTTCTTTTGGCATGTTGTTAGCAAACACACAGGCGAGTACAAACAAGCTTGTGCACAGTGTGACAATGAAACTAAGTGCCCATTCAATTTAGATATACCACCGCCGCCTAGAAGTCTTTACGGACAACTAATTGGATACATATGTGGAAGGTGTAACTTTACGCAAGTATCGCTTGAGAATCTCAAAACACACGTGATTATTCGTCATGACGATGAGCAAACAGAAGTGTACTCTATAAATTTAGCTGAGATTCCGAGGAAAATTCTGCAAAGTCTTTTAGAGAACTCGAAAGAAATTTGCGTTGAGCCCCCACGCGTGTTACGTAGCATGCGTTCCAACAAAAATAGAGGGGACCCGAGCGATGATCGCAGCGATTTCACTGAAAGCATAGACCATGATAATCGAGACAACTCAATTGAAGATAAAGAATCGTATGCCTCTCCTAAAAAGGTTGCGCCGCTCAAAATTCAATCTAAGTTCGTTTTTGAAAACGATGATGCAAGTGACACGTCCATTTATTCGAAAAACGATGAAATTATCAAAGCAGGCATCAAATTAGAGCGTGATGATGACAGCCAAGACTCACAATGTGATGAGTCGTTGGAGCACTTCATGGAAACTCCCGAGGAAACCGAACAAGCTGATGAAGAAGCAGAAACGACTGTACCTAACGATGTGCTCGACTATCCTCATTTTAAAATCCAATTCAGTGATTCTGGTGCCAAAGAGTATATATGCTGTATTAATGGCGTTGATAATCACTACAAGACTACTCTGCTCATATCATTAAAAAAACATGTTCAAATTAAACATACTGAAAATTGGGACGGCTATTGTTATGTCTGTAAAGTCATTGTCATGAGTCAAGGAAAACACAAGTTTAAAGATTGCTTGCAACACTTTCTGGACAAACACATGGATAACTTCCCCATAATTGAAAGTGTTAGCGAACCGACGGTAAGTAAAACAGTCAAAACAGAGACCTCAACGCCCGCTAAAGATTCCCCGGCAGCCACGCCGTATATCAATGTCCGTCCGCTGTTCGAGCTGACCACCCCGCCAGCTGCGGCCCAAACATCGGAAACTAGTCCGGCGTTACCAAAAATACACAGTGTCGTCAGTCTGGGTACCGATGAAGATAAGGAGGAACTTTACAAGTACGAGGAAGCGCAAGCCGAAGTTATGTCCAAGAAACACCACGTCGTCTTAGAAACGATGATGAGCCCCGAAAAGTTGATACAGGTTTTCAAATGCGCCGGCCGTTTCTGTTCGTATACGACGGACAACGCTGAGGAGGCGTTGGTGCACGCGTCGACACATCAGAAGATCGGCGGCGAGAACTCTTTGAGATGTGCGTACTGTGATTTCGATTCGAAGGGGAACGCGATCGATTTGGTGATGCACGTGTTCAAAAGGTACAGCCATTGCGGGTACGCGTGCAGTAAATGCTTCTACCGAGGGTCCGTGAGTCGTTTGGTGTATGCGCACGTGAAAAGATTGCACGCCGATTTAAACGCCGAGGAAGTGGCCGTGCTGAGCACGAAAACGGTGGCAATGGATAGTATGAAGGAAAAACTGCTTCCCCGTGACCAAGCGGTGTTGCACTACGTTTGCAAGAACAGTAAGTTATCGTTGATTGTCACTTTATTGATTGATTAAGACCAGTTGCTTGAAGACTCCAATTCTAGCAGAACGGTCGATTCCTGAGACATTTTGTAGAAGTGTTTATTATTAAGATCTAAAAACGTTCTTTTTCCTCTGAACAATCACAAAACACCCTGTACAGGTTACAGTGCTTCATTATTTTGTGATTTAATTGTTAATTAACATTCTTTCCTTAATTTAAATATTTGTTTTGACTTTAACATCACATTGACTAATCACTGTGGACTGACTGACTTGTGATACTAATATGAAATCTATCCATTACAGAAGACGCTGAGAGTGGATTGGTGTGTCAATTTAAATCGTACGTGTTGACGAATTTCCGGGAACACCTACAAACGAAGCACAGCAACGACGAGGAATATTTCTGTGACGTACGTACTTACCATATTCGAGAAATGAATTATTCCAAAATGGCTTATATATGTACTATTACAATGCATTGTCACTTAGTTGTGTTGTGTGCTTGGTAAATACATTTTGCGTATATAATTGCTATTGTTGTGTTTAATGAGCTTGTTTGCTGGAGACGTCGAAAAACGATCAAGAATCTTTCGATTCCGATGACTTTCCATTTCTTGAGAGTTATATTGATCGTTTTTTGTTTATGCGAGCGTATGCTTCTATTGCGCAGATGTGCGATGCGTCTGTGTCCTCGCCGAAGCTGCTGGCCCAACATTTGAAGGGCCACGGCCTGATGGTATACCAGTGCTGTCGCTGTCTGTTCGGCGCCGACAACGAGGGCGAGCTGCTGGCGCACGCGTCCGAAAAGCATCCCCTGAAACAGCCCAAAGCCTATCTCAGAATAATAACACACAAGGTTTGTGTTTCACAAATCGCTGCTTTTCATGAATACTCGCACAATCCAAAATTCACATTTTACACGGTAGCCATTTGAAAATTAAACAAAAT
>DWGJ01005265.1:0-10596 GCA_018246895.1 Aspitha aspitha aspitha
GCGTGCAATTTTCGTAAAAAGGGGTCCAAAGTTTTCGCTTCACGTATTAATATATAGATACCGGATTCAGAAACAGATATGAAATTATTTCGGGTTATCCGTTAGTTTTGGATAGTTTCGGTTATGGATATTAAATTTATAAGGAGTTTCAAAAGTCAAAAGAATTCTGAAATTATTCGACATTTTTATATCGGATTGGGTTACAGTTACGAATAGATTTTTATATCGGATAACCGATAGATTCGGTTACGGTTACGGAGCTTCTTAACATCCCCTAGTTATAACTATTTTTTTTGTAAACACAAAGTAGGTAAAGTACACAATTCAAGCAATAAATTAGTCCAAGTCGACTGCTTTCCCATTTAGGAACAGTGTTCTCGTACCGGCAATATATTGGGACCAATACGGTTGAATATTGTAGCGCTGCTGGCAATTTCCGATAGCATCTTGATTTGAGTACAACCTAATGGACCGCATGTTTAAGTAATTGACTCTTGATCACTGACAAATGCTAACAAATCGATAGTAAACCAATTTTTTTTAAATACTCATTGAACATATTCCTTCAAATTTAATAATGGGTAGATTTTATGATGTATTACAATATACATTACAAACGTTATCAAAGTTGAATGCCTAATTAAATAATAAACAAAGTCGAGTATACAGACTCCCTACAGTTATACGAACCTATTAAGAATTTTGGAGTTAAGTAAAAGTCATGTAGATACTCGACATGTGAATAGCACATCTCAATTTACTTTTTAGTATTGGAAATTGTATGTAAATTTTCCGAAAACCTTAAAAGGAATCAAACTCGCAAAACAGCCACAGCAAACTTGTATGCACTCAATCGTTTTAAAACCTTCTAAAACAACTTTACGTAATCGTTGCGACTTTTGTTTTCTCTTCAAAATCCTCAATGTTCGAGTATTTATCGACAAAAACAGATTCCATGTCTCCCGGGCGCCGCGAGCCTTCTTTTGTCGGTGAACACGAGCGTAAAGAAATATTCACAACGACATCAGGTGTGCCAGTGGAAACAATCGCGCTTCATTACGACAAATACTCTCTGCTCGCTTCCTCGTTTTTCTCCCCCTCTAACGTACGTACACATACTATGTTTTGTGTTCCTGTAACAAAACTACACCCATAATTACACAGTCGACTTGTTACTCTGCGATGTTATGTTACGTCAAAACGTTCCAAGACAAAGAATGGTAGTTCTATTATTAAGATATAAAGGAATATTGAAAACGTGTTATTTTTTATACGCTAGTTATTTTGTACGCTATATTGACAAGTAACCACTTAATTAAACACGATTCTTTTAATTAAGTTGTTAGTTAAACAAACAAAGACTATTTTAATCAAATTGAAATAACGATTTCAATATTGATGATAATTAAATATTATTTAGAAGTTATTGACGGACATTACTTATTTAATGCACAGACAATCCGGAAGCTTGTTAATTATTACCAATATCAAACGACTCCTAGTGGAGCAGATGAATAACAATTAGGTATACATATGATTAAGCTTTCACATAGAACATACATAACGTGATCCATGGGTATGAAAATTTAGTAAAATTTCCATGCTCATTTCCAAAAAATATCAAATATCTACATTGTACGTCATATTAAAAATAGTAATAGCCTAGACTAAGAAACAGCGCACCATATTGAATGTGTCGTTTAGTTGAATCGTTCGGAATTTTATAACATATTGTAACAACAGAAGAAAGGATCCAAGTAGCGTTCGACTAAAAGTTTTCAACATCAGTTCAAACATTCTGCGGTGCGACATACGAGGTTCCGCTCTCAGTAGCGAGGCCGAGCCTTGCGGTATTGCCGGCGGATGCATTAGATCGATTGTTTTGTATAATCAAGTGGAATAGGAGGCAGAGATAAACAAATTTATACCAAATACTTATTTGCTGTGCAGAAAATCCATTCCAATAAACGACGTCGGCACATACGCTTCTTGTAAGCATGCAAATACCTACAGTAGAGTATCAGCTGCAACCTTTTTGACTCAACTTTAGATATTGAACTCCTATGATAATAAAGAGGTTTAACACCCTGCTATGCTAGTCGAGTGCGCATTAGTAGACGTTACACGCTGCAAAGCACATTATAGGGAACTGTGAGGTAGCAGATTTTCTCGCGAATTATCAGGCACCCTTATAGCAAGAGACGTTTATTGTTAAAAGCGCACATAATTTGTACGTAAGTATGTAAAATCAGAACGGCGTGTTAGTTCTTGAGCGCATCTACCCGAGGCAGAAAGCTGAAATCTCTACACTACAAGTAAACTACCATTTCTGTAATAATAGTGTATATATAGAAATATAACAGTTTCGACCAATCCACGCGATAACTCACAATAACGATTCAACGCAAATAAAAATAGTAATCGTAGAATTAACTTCGTATCAAAAATTGAGGGAATTACGACTTTATATTATTTTAGAAGTCCAAACATAACAGTAACAATTTATGTATATTCTTTAATACAAATTGAGTTGCGGAACGAGCAGGCTGTTTGTTTAGGTTCTTGTTAATGATAACAAAACAGGGAGCCATGATAATGCCTCACCAGAATTATGCGGGTTACTTATATTAGTCCACTTAAGTAAAGATACAGTAAAATTGTGTTTCTTAAATCACTGTTAATATTGTATTCTGTACTTATATATTTACAGAAAATAACTGCTTGCTTTTAAGTAAACATCGTCTTAGCTTTGATCATTAATAAATGATTTTCAAGTTACCGTTACGTTTCATACGAAACAAAAAGGCTTCCAAAATTTTAAGGGCTCCAGCAATTAACTCTCTTCAAATTGCAATTCTAATTGTACATCTATAGTCGAATATTTAAAATCTTTCATTACAGCAGAATTCCCCAGCGGGCGCGGTAGATAAATCGTCAGCTTCTGTTTAAAAATTCAAATTATCTGTTCTACGTGGATTCTTTCCGGATCTGGTTGGTATTAATATTTAAAATTTCGCTGCTTAAAGTTAGTCTCGTTTACGACGTAGTTAGAATTGGAGCGAAACAATGGAGGGTAAGGTGTGGGTAAGGTCTCACGGGAAGAGCGATGATTCTGGAGCAGTAACGAATCCCCCGCGGCATGCTCTATCTCCTGAATAAAAGTATCGTCTAGGTGCACAATCTAATGACGCCACCTGAAAATGTTTCTGCGAGAAGCCTCGCCTTTGTTTACGTATAAATTCAAGAGAGGATTACAGCGGGTGCTAGGCAGCTTCGTTACACAGTAGGTAAATATGTGTACAGCTACAGATGCCTAGCTGTACCTTGGTAGTTTAATTTTGTTTTAGGGCGTTCCATTAATGTTATATGAAGATATCACTGAAATTATCACTGTCACTAAGTAATTTTTTTAATTAAAGTAATATTTTTTCTCTAAATTGTATTGCAATACATATAAAAAAATAGTAACATGGAAATCCGTGTTTTTTACTAAATATGTACTGCATATATCTAAATACACATTTCTGTGCAAAATTTCAAATTTCAAGCCTATTAATATAAGACATTATCAATTCAGAATAACATTGACATTATTTAAAAACTTAATATGATCAACAGCATAAAAAGCTGCCAATGAATAGTAGTAATTTGAAACATTAAGTGAAATTGCTACATAAAAGAAGAATCTCTAAGAAAAGTCAGCCACCGGATCTGGTAATTAAAACGAGTTCCTGGACCATTTTGCGGCTAGATGGCGTCACCTTCACTAATTGCAGCTCATTTAAAAAGTGCGGTTCTCGCAATTAACCTACATTCATTTGCATTGGCATGTTCTTATATAATACATATGCGAGGTTATTGAAAATCGTCGCATTTGAAATGGCTATGTAATGAATAATTTAGTACCTACTAGCTGTCAGTAAATTGCAAGAAATTATACCTCAACACCAGCCCTTGTAAGTAAGACATATATTTAAAAAGGTTTCTATTTAAATAATAAAAGAGGAAAATGCAATATTAGTCTAAACGTAACAAGCCTTTATTAATATGAGATCTTTTGTTTTAACTGTATATTTCCACTACTCGTGTTTGACATCATTCTGTGTAAGAAAGTACTTTACTAAAAATTTACGCTTTTGTAACAATAATTGTTAAAATCATAATGGAATTTTACAAGCAATAAGATTGCTTTAACGGATATCATGCTGGTTTAGAGCACATGTACGAGATATTCTAAAACCGCTGCTTTTCATGAATACCCGCTAAACCTTCCCACTTTTACTTCTGTATGTACAGTAAACTGATCACAGTTCAGAGATACTGTGATTAAATTTTTGGTGCAATGTATGATTATACATGAAATATTATACAGTAGGTATATATCGTTAATGACCAAAATATAAAACATTTCCATTGAATTTTTTGATTAGGTAACATTACTTAATGCCTATCTATGCCTTTGAAAGCCACCATCTCGATTTCACTGACTATGCTCAAGTTATTTTCCAGTTGCTACAATATTTTCAATAAAATTAGAATTGTCACAAAATGTGCGACGTTTTATTAGTGCATTATTCACTCGTTTTATCAAAAATATTGATTATATTCATTTGTAATTATGAAATTTTAATTTAATTTAATAAATTCATAGTGTAAAATGCAAAAAGCTGATTGTTCTCGTAATGCGTTTTCTGGATTTCTTTACTTGAGCTGAATATTGAAATTGATAAATTGGCGGATGCTTTCCTAAAGGCTCCTCGTTACAATTGTTGTAACCCGAGCTTCGACCTTTTTAACAAGAACATTTCGGAATGAAATTTGATCAACGTTAAACTTTTAAACAAAGGGTGACCGAACTGATTGCAATTACAGAAACTTTTACTTTTAGTAGTCGTAAAATAATGAAAGTAATAATGTTGCATCAATATATTAAATCGTTCTATATTCTAAAGCAATAATTAACTTTTATATTATAAACTAGCACATCTAGACTTGATAAGGTACCTGATATACCTGATAAAGTAATTCAGCGTCAAGAAAATTATAGAAATGTTTGGATACAGTCTTTTTGTAAAAACACGCACGCAGTTACAGTAGTTTAATTTTCTTGTAGGTATCAATTTTCATGGCAATTGCTTTATATTTCCTTTTTGCCTTGCAGATCATGAATACTGCATATTTTTTCTTCGATGTACTTCGAACTGTATTTCACTTTTTGGGCCTTCCGTAGATGTTGAAAGAATACGTCGCTCCTCAGTCGTAACTATGCACGCTTTCGTTAGACAAAATTATAGTTTACATGGAATTATTATAAATGCCTATTAACAATTTAAAGACTGGCGCTTTAATTTTAGTTAACACATACATATTTAAGTACTATACTAGTTTACTGGGGTGAAATCTAATTTGTTTCGTAAACTGTTTCAAAAATTGTTGACTAACGCCCAAAATGCTTTGGCACAGAGAATTTATACTATTGAACAATTTAGTCGCGAGAATTAACTTTAATTATTCCATAAATTTAAGCAAGCAACCCTTACATTATTAGCATTCACGACGTAAGTACCTACACCCGGAATAAAAGGGTCCAAATATCTCAGGTCAACTTAATTTGTATGAAAATTACAAGTTTAATTTCTTCCGGTTAAGAGTCCATTTCGCTTGCTTTCCGACTTCGGCTTTGAACTCACAATTAATTTACTGTGAGGAAATCTCCATTTCGTGACAATGTTACAGCGCTTGCTTTACTTACGACTAGGACTCTTAGTCATGTTTCAAAAAGGGTGAGCGTTTTACGAAAATTGTTTTTAAAAGTTTGGTCGGTAACTTAATTTTTAACTTCTTACTGCGAAATATGAGTAATGGAAATTTTTGTTATGAGTTTTTTAGCTCTTAGTATAAATAAACTTAGACTTAATCGAAATTATCGTTATGGTCGGTGATATTCAAAAATCATGTTGCCTTTCCAGAGGTCACTCGTAGGTATAAACATTGAGATATTAATTAATTTAAAAATTTTATTTTAAGAAGAGTTTATGCCAATCAATTCATTTAAATATTATGAAATTTTGGTTTTTGTTTAAGTAAAATGTCATTTATCTTATTTCACTTTCACTTCTCACATGTATTGTTCGATAAGCTCTTTTAATTTTTTTTTATTGCAACATTATCCATTAACATTTTTTTTTCATCATTCGGATATTGAAACTATATTAGAATTAGAACTGACCGGTACTAGCATCAGTGAATACGAATAGGCACCCGCGGGAGTGATCCATCAGACGACCGGACTGTTGTATCGAAACTTTCGCTTATCTCTCCTGTGCTATATTTCACGTGTAATGTTCTTCTGAGAGGCAATGATTTTCTGTTAGGGCTCTTTGAGGGAAACTTCAACTTTATTTGCCCATTTAGCTTACTATTGAACTGAATATATCTACTTTTTACGTAAATCAGCAGAAATTATGTTCCATTCTAATGCCAAATTTAGAACGGGTACAACTATTAAATAGTTGACTATTACTATATTACTATATACTATATACTATATACTTAACTATTAAATATTTGACTGTCGTTGCTTCAATTAAAATATCTACACCTACAAGACCCATACGTCGAAAAATAAAGGCAGGTGTTATTAGTAGTAAGACTGTATCGGGGCTGCTTTTTGTAAATAAATTGAAATATAATTAACACGCAAACAAATTGTTGTAAACAAAGACAAGAAAAGTGTAAGGCATAAATGAAATAAGACGAGTTAGCGCATTAACTTTATTCTCCTTGAGATTCATTCGAGATATTGGGCTTGAGTTTGCAAAAGTAAGCAGGAAAAGTTTTTTGCATGAAAATTATTTCCGAAGTAACACGGTACAAGTAACAGGTAACAACATAAACAATACGATATCGTAATAATATCGGGTTCATAACTTTCCGTTAGTGTCGGGACTACCGAATATCGTTAAACTGTGTCGAAACTTTCAAAATAAACATACACCGGAGCACACTCGAAACTTGTTCCAGTCCAGATAAATGGGCTACTTGTTACTGCCCACTTCGCTCCAGTTGGCCATCACTGGAAGTGAGTCACTAACTCTCCCGCGGAAATATATGAGCCTTGATGGAATATCGCTTCTGTAAAGGCGCTTAGTTTAAAATGTTTTATATAAAATCGTTTCGAATGACAGGTAGGTATTTAGGACCACAACGTTTTTGAATTGAAAACTGAATTACCGTAAAACATGCCAACATTGCCCGTTTTTTTTTATATAAATTGATTTATTTCATGTTTATATATGGTAAATAACCTTTTTTTTCAATGTGGTCTAGCTCTATTATCGTGTGCAACCATTCGTTGTATGATATGTAAATAAATTATAGAAATTAACCACAATTTTGTGGATTTAGATGGCGGGCAAAGTTATCCGTTTTTGCCAACATTGCCCACATCAATTACTCCTCAGATTTAGCTCATAATAATCTGTAATTTAGGATCATATTCATTCATTTATAGAATGGAATCGAATGCAGGGAACTAATTTGTGCTTTCAAATCAGAATATTCAGAACACATAATTTTAAGAAATGCTGCACTGCTAAAAGCTTCCCTGTAAATTGCAGGTATCGTATTCTTCTAAAGTTACGAGTCTAACCTCACTGCTGTTTACCGTGATCATAAAAAGTGCTATAAAGTTTAAAAGCGCTTTAAGGCGTTTATTACCTTGACGTGATTGTAGGTTGGAGCGATCTGTAAATTCAAACGAAACCGTATGGCGGTGGGTTCTTAAATGATTCCCCGCGAGGTGCAAATTATCATATTCCCTTATTTCGGAAAAAACCTGTTTTGTATGTTTGTTTTTCTGTTTTTAAATGTGCGACATTCAGACAGATCACTAAGACGTCACTCCACCAATATGGATCGGAACAACTGAGAGACAATTCCTCACTTACTAAGAGACCTGTGTCTGGCAGGGAAACTCAATGGGCATATAGACATTAAGACTCGATTTGCAAACCGTTGCACGTAAGAAACGATGCGTGTTAAGGAATGCGAGATAAAGTAATTTACATGTGAATCCATTTGCGGCGGCGTACAAATTTGAGTCTGGCGTGCAATGTTTTTTCTTAACGAGCCACAATACGTAAATTAATTTAGTTGGAGGCTTTAATGCTTACAAGTTCTCCGCTCTAATTTGCGCGGCTTTAAAGCAAAGACTTGTTTCCATACGGCGAAGATTCCCGAGAGTTATTTAACTAATTTTACATGCGGTGCAAGTTTTAACCCCAGTGCCATATGTTTCCGTTACCGCTTACGCGGGAACGTCTCCACCGAATGAATCCCTGCGAAGCTGAGTGGTGATAAGTTGAACTAGTTCATAAGGCCACGGACGTATCACATCAGATCTGTTAAATATTTGATGATTATGTCCTACCAATTTTGAGTACTTATGTTAAAGGCTTTTTTATACCATATGATTTACAAATGAATAGAAACTACATTATATTTATGGATTGTAATCAGTTCTTGAAGATCAACGATATATTTATCACCTCTATAGGTTGAGTTAACAAACGACTCCTATCCGGTACGGGCAAATTATGGTCATTTCTTCAATATTCTTGTAAAACTATAATTGGGTTTCGATATCCTTTAATACTAGCGCATAATTGCAAATATTTCCTACCGAAATCCGAATATCTTGGCCCAAAAATAGTAATAGAACTTATACAGATCGTTTGGTGTGACCTCGACCTAACGCTTTCGGTATTAGCAGTGCAAATTCGTCTCCTAATACAAACACTCATTCAACTTCGTCCGATTCCAACTGGGATGACTTCGCGAATCCTTCGTAGCTTTTAATGGCGTGTTAGATTGCGTTTTTAAGTATTTGCACTGCAGAACCCTATATATAGTCTGCTATTATTCGAAAGATTTTGTAATTGGCGTTGTCTTGATTTTAATAATTTTCATAACGATAAATATTGCTATGAAATAGTAAAAGTATGTTATACAGGGACATACATAAGTGCAGTAATATCCGCAGAATTAGTGTGCGGTGCAAAATTTAATATTGTAAATAGTCTCTGCTTATTTCGCTGTATTTTGTGAAACTAAAATTAAATTACCTTTGAAATTAAACAACAGCGAGCAGGTACGGTAAGCACTCACTAAATTCCGAGAATCCACTACACTTTATGTCCGAGCGATTGTCTTAAAGCACCCACTCAGAGGACGATAAATAATCCTAGGTAATAAAAGCCGAAATAGGAAGAGCCGGGCAAAGAATTGTCGCAACAAGGGGCATATTATTCAGTGTCAGCGACGGGACGTGTCTCGTAATATATGTTTTAATAAAAGGGTTTCAATTCGCACCCGAACATACATCACTTGGAGAATCCAAAAGTATCAATAGGTATAGAAAAGAAAATTTCAATTTATTCCTTAAGTCAATCTAATGATCGATGTAACTATTCAGATTATCCCGAGGAATGAAAGCACTTCTCTTTGTATTGTAAAAAGACGATCTTGATATAAATTAGATAACACATTAAGGCTGGAATCATATACCTATGAAATCCTTGAAAGAAATTGTGTCCGCAATAAATTATCACTGAATAGTATGAAACAAGGTCAGAGGAATAAATTTGTTGGAATAATGACGTTCGTCACTACTTATAAAGCAGATTTAATTTGAAAATAACTAATTAATATTAAATTATGAATTATTAATTAAGTTTTTGTTTTTTTTTTTTAAATTTGAGAGCTTATTCTGAGAGTTCGATAAAGATATACAAATACATTTTCGTACATAAAAACGTACTATGGTAACATGGCGGATATCTAATGGTTTTGAATTTGTATCTATAATAGTGACGTTGTAATGATGATCTCAAGAAAAATATTATAACAGCATCAATAGTGACCAATTTAAAGTGTCTATGCTTTATTATTACCAACGAGTTTATAGAAAGATGTTACATTTATAATTCATAACAGTGAGTAGGCGAGGCGGATGCACTTATGAGTCAGGTATATTCACTAAATCATAGTTTGCAAGAATGTATGCGCTTGCTTGATAGCAGTTGTCTCCCCGTTCATACAATCTACGTGTGTTTTGCACAGTGGAATTCTTAATGTTGTTTCATTACTTTAAATAATTGATTTATCCATCTTGTTTTTTGACCAATTGCTTAATATACCTAAAGATACTCATAACATTCACATGAAAGTGACGATGATAGAATTACCTATATTTAAAATTTTTGAGTTTATATTCAGCAGCTTTTTTATTGTCTTTTACGTTTATTTCACTTTCCTATTGCTACATAGGTTCTGAAGCAGCTCTGAAGAAGCAATAAAGCTCTAATTTTTCGACTTTTACAATCCCTTTTAACCTTTAGCTACTGAGGTGGAATTAAATTCACGTAAACGCTGACGTGGGGGCCTCAGAGTCCCGTGTACATAAATGCTTATTTTTCAAAATCCTTAGGTTTTTTTAAGGTTTAGTACATAATTATTTGATTAAGCGGATGTATTTAAATAAAATAAAATGATTTATTTGTTATTTATTTGTTTATTGTGGAGTATTATTAACAG
>DWGJ01005266.1:0-10593 GCA_018246895.1 Aspitha aspitha aspitha
GGCGCCGCGGGCCGCCTGCTGGTGCTGGGCGCGGCGCTGGCGCACGCGCCGCTGCCCGCCGCCACCTCGGCGCTGCGCCGCGCGCCCTCGTTGCAGCCCACCGTCGCGCTCTCTGCGGTCACCTTGCCCGACGCCACTCCGCCTTCTTTAATTAAGGTTACCCGACTATATCAATTGTATAATAGTATTATTGTGTAACCTATGAATTTATCAAGGTATCAACTTGATATTCAAGTTATTAGATTAATGCCCACTAGTAAAGTCTATCGTTAAGCTTCAGTTACAGTAGGGACGACAATTAAGAATCAAATATATTTGTGTATTGTATTTCCGCTTTTGTATCCGTGTGTTTAAGTTTGCACGTGTGCCCAACCAATGTGTTCGTTTTTTCAGATTAACTTCATTATCATTTATTTTATTTAACACAAACCAATTTCACTAACAGTTTATATTTATCTACAACAGCTAAGAGACATCAACTAATCTTTGATAACTAATACTAAACGACGATACGTAAATACTATAACGAACGAAGTATTTATTGATGTGTTGTTTTTTACAGTCCGTTGTAGGCGAAGTCCCCGCTGAAGGTATATGTGCGGCCGTCGCATGCGGGCGGCGCGTGTTCCTGTTGCGCTTCGACGCGACCAACGCGGAGTTCAAGGTGGCGCGCTCGCTGACGGCGGACCGGACGCCGCACGCGCTGTTGCTGACCAGCAAGGCCCTGTACATTGCGGGCGAGAAACCTCTTAAAATTAACCTCCCTTCTGGGGCCTTAGAGACGTTCGCTATCGAAGAACCCACTGTGGCAGCCGCGTCCAGGAAACATTCACCTCCAAAAGCAATAGTACTTATCAGCATCAAACCGGTGGAAATACTTCTATGCTATGCGGAGTGTGGTGTTTTCGTTAACGAAAATGGAAAACGATCGCGTAACGACGAGCCGAAGTGGAGCTCGGCGGTGCACGGCTGGGAGTTTGTCAGTCCCTTCTTGTACGCCGTGGGAGACGACAGAGTGACGATCATACATCTAAGCGACGAGGCGTACAGGGCACCGCCGTGCACTTGCGAAACGACCTCATTAGCGTCCAGCTCTTCTGAATGTTACACTCCAGAAATATTTAATTACAAAGTTAATGAACCTGCTCTACTCGGTGTTGCACCTAGTGGCATTATAATTCGATCGAAAACAAATGAGGGATATAAAGTATCCATAGTAGAAGGTATGGCAGCGTTCAAGAGTATTGGTACATCACTTGAGTCGTTGCACACTGTGTCAGATACTAGGAGTTCTACGTCAGACTTGGCGCAGTCTATGTATGATTTGTCTCCGCAAGATATTTCAAACGAAAGCGTACAAGTAACCACCGGTTTCCTCGCGGACATTAGAAACAGAGCGCGACAGCTACGTAATAAAAATCGCAACATACAAGTTTCCGATGACGTGATAAAGGAAATCTTAACAACAGAGGTAGGCTTCAAGCGCTCCAGTAACGGCAGGAAGACTCCCGAAAGTACGTCTGAATTTGATTCAGATACGGAGCAGGAAAGCGAAGAGGCCACCGCCTCCAGCAAGTGCACGGCCGATGTCTGCGCCGAGATGTTTAGTAGACAGGTACGTTTTCAATAGTATTACTTGATTAAATTGATGGTAAACATTGTTAATAATACATTGAAATGTCGTAAATAGTGACAGTTGCCATATGTTGTTTTGCTTCAATACTTCCTATCATCAACATTATTTAATATATCTTTTGATGTTTTACACAGTAATTGTTCCATAGCATGGCATACAAGTTACCATCAATCACTTCAAATGATTGGACTGGTTGAACACTATTTTATATTTGGTTAACACAGTGTGTATTTTTGCAACATGTATTTGCACCATTTTTCTAAATAAATGACAATTTGTTTTGTACATAATTATGTGTTATTTATTTGATTAGTTTTTTTTTTGTTATGATTACATCTAATTTGTATGAGTACTTAATAAAACGAATAGTTGTTTGTAGCCTTAGTCTTACGTTTGAATTTTTTATTTTGTATTGGCTTATTTTGTGAAATACAGTTGGTTTTTATTAATGTATACATCCTTAGTAGAGTATTATACAATGAAAATTTGACATGACCAAAATTCTAGAATCTGAAAGAAAGAAAGTCTGTATCTTGTATAATCCCTATGACTTAGTATATACTATAGTATACTAGTATATACTATACATACTGTGATTCAGACTAATTTTTAGATAAGTTTTAGATGTTTTTGTTATAAGGTATATGATAGAATTGTGTATAATATAATATTTATGAACATTCTGTGTAGTTTGTTTTGTTTCCTGTTCAAATTATTTACTTAATATTGAAGACTATAATTACATCTGAAGTGTACACGTTCCACAAACTGGTGGTCAAAGTTGGGTTAGACTGAAATTTATGAAATTTGATTGATGTTAGTCATCTCATTTTCTAGCAGTTGCCTTATTAGCTGGTGAGCAGAGTATGTGTAATACCAAAAACTACTACATTCTATAATGGTTGGAATTTTTTATTTACAATCTTATACATTTTACATTACAATATATGACGTGTAATTGGAAGGAAAAGAGCCGGTGACCTGTCCTATGCGGCCCTTCTTTGTCTCTTACAGAGACGAGTATTACGAGATATTTCTTGACGACAACAAAGAATAACATGGTGTTGCTATCGAACAAATTTTTTGCAAATATTCACACAAGGATGTACTTGATAATGTACCACAAAATCTGACGAGCAGCAGAGATCTTTTATTCACAAATATAATATACAGCACAACTAATTACATTTATTACCGATATTTTATACACTAAACAATTATATCTTAGACTCAGTCAAATCAGTATATAATATTATACAAGAGTTATTTAAGGTTAATTCATTTATTACATACAAGTTGCACTGGGTTTTCACATTAAATACAAGAAATAATCTATTCATACAATACAACCACACAATTATATTACTTTATACATAAAAAGTACAATACATAAAAAATGAGGCAGTTCTTTACGAATTACATCCAAAACTTACACATTCGATATAAAATTAGAGCTAAGCTCTCCCCAATGTCACAATTTTTACAAAGTAGAAGAATTTTTTATTGTCAGTCTGCATCAACAACTTTACAATGAACAGTTAACCAGACCATTTAGACCGACTACTCCAAATTCATTTTAACCTGTCACATCTGCTTCTTGTCAAAAGTGACCACTCGATTAAAATCATTAAAATTAATTAATCTAAATCCAAACAATGTGAGGTGCATTGTGTGTAATTAGATAATAACTAATATTTCCAAAGATAAAATAAGAAGCAATAACAAAAACATTTGTATTATATTTAAGACTATTTGACAGACCAGACCATTTCAGTAAAATCTAATTTGAGATTTTGTAATTATTCTTATTACAAGATACAACCGAGATTCGAAGACCACATAACACTTTATAAATAAGAACGGTCCCTGCCCACAGTCACAGTATGCGCTGTGAAACTGAATGACTGATTAAGATGGGTACTGCATAATCGGTATACTAAGTAATTTTATTTACAGTTCAAATGTTATAATTCAAAGAGACATCTTTGCTATAGAACAATTTATGTGTTATAGCTTTGTGGTCCTGCTTGTTGTCAAGTTATTATCGTATTCATTCGACGGGCATGTAAATGACTATTGGTTTCTGTCATGATCTTTATTTAATCCCTTCTTATCATATTATGAAAATATGTATCCATTTAGGTGCTACGATAGACGCGAGAGGTGTTTTTATTCAGTCTCCATAGAATTTCATGTAACATAATCTATCTACTTTGTATATGCATTAGTTTTTATTACCGCATAGTTGTGTATAAACGAATTTTACTTTATTAGCTGTTTCGAGAGCCGAGACTGGACGAATGAGAGACCCCACGAGTGACAAGAGAATAGTAATTGTATTAATCTGATTATATAATTCTGAAACCATTATTACTTATTAGGTGGAAATGTATGCAAAGAACAGGTTATAAATAAACAAGCAGTCTGAGCAAGTGTTGTTAAAGATAAAACCATTGACTGTTAAAATATAAATTAAAAAGAAATTATGTTTAAGGTCAAATTCCCTCTGAAGAAAATTGATTGGATATCTAAAGGAGTAATTTAGGTGTCACAAATAATTTCATTTTTATATATGCTACTAGTGGACCTGACCACGCGTTGCCGTGGTTACATTATATCAAATCATATATGACAAATATCGTGCGTTCAGAAATTGATTTTATGTAAAAATTTATTGATAATTGACATTTATTATTTATTTATTTTATAAAAACTAACCTATCTTTTAAGTTGGATCAACCAATAGGTACGTACAAAATTTTAATGAAATCGGTTCAGTGGTTTCGTAGATTGTCGCAAACGGGCATCGTGACACGGGATTTTTATAAAAGAAAGTGATAAATATATTGAGCACAAGAACGTGCTTGTAAAACTCCGTACGGGAATGTCGCCAACTCAAAATCGAAAATATTCTTACATCACTTTTAGTCTGGACACGAGATCGCGGGAGTATTTCATACGGACCCCCTCCGAACCCCATTTGAAGCTGTCCCCGGCGTGTATGCGATGCATTTTGCAATATCGTGCCCGGGCCGGATCTTGCGTAATAATGACGTCACCGTTCTCGTGTATAATCTGTCTTGTGTAATGAAATTCTCCGCATATTACCTTTGCCCAGGGCCCGAACAAGACGCCTTTGTATCGAACAGCGACGGCCACGATGCGTCGAGCGCCATCTGTTATCGCATATTGCAAATCCAATCAAGGTACTCACGAATACCGAAATCTGTCTCGTCCGAGACGCAATATAACTGGGGCCCGTAATAACGGTTTAGTGCTGGAATCTTCTATGCAGATCGAATACGGAAGGACAAGCATCGAACTAATATCTTTAATAAAACAGCTCTGGCTCGTAATCGGGACGAATACCTCGAATTTAGCTTTAGAAACTAACTAGGATCGATTTGGTCAAAATAAATATCCATTTTCGGAGAAATGTCACAATGATATGATTTGAAATTGGAACATACTAAAGTTAAACTGCGTTCTATTTAGTGACGGGACGTAATCTGTTTGAGTCGCAATAGCAATTGATAGGCATTTAAATTGTTAGTTACAAATTGAATCTGGGCTGTCAGAGACAAGCCCCTGTGTTGCCAGTTATAATAAAAAATGTTTTATCAGAGCATAGAGTAAATTTATTATTGCACAAACTTAAATCCGCTTCAACTCTTATTAATATTTTATTCATATAATAAAGTTTCAATCTGAAACTGTTGGACATGACACTAGTTTTCTAGTGGAGTTTCGGCTTCAAGGACTTTCGAGCGTAGTCTTCAGCGAAGCTGTGCTGAAGTAAGCTTTCCGCCAGTAGCAAATATTTAACCAGGTTTTTACTGTGGAACTTAAAATTTTATTATGGTTCGTGTTGTTATAATACTTCTCTTTAGTTTCCGACTCTTAATTTTTATGTCCACAGAAAATTAAATTTTTGTAGGAATTATTGCAGCGATATTGTTTAGAATGAAATCATTATGATTTTTAATATTTCAAAATGTCGTATTTTGATGGTGCACGGAGCAAATAATCAAAATAAATTCGATAGCCATTACTTTAAATCTTTCAAATATTTGAAGATAAGACGATTGTACTTTAAATAACATTAACTTAATTTATAAATTTTAATAATAGCGTTCAGGATAACAATGCGGCTTCAAATTTCAGTAGCAAAGTTTTACGATTTTATCCCAAAAATAGTAGCAGGCAAAATGGTACGAAGTGACTTTGCGGAGCTATGCGTTGAGTTCTTCATCCGCTCACTTTAAGAATAATTATTTAACTTGATTTTGATTCTGGAAATGAATTTTAAAATTGTAAATAATTTTTTACTTAGAACTTATCATAAGTTAATGCTAAACTTTTAAGCATTTTAATAAGCATTTTAAGTTTTATACTGACGTCTGTGAACAACACCAAGTAGGTAAATGAACTAATTGAGAGTAATATTGACAGTGAGATTAGCGCGTTCACACAAACAAACTCTTCAGCGTTATAATATTAGCATAGAAGTATAGATTTTCATGTTGGTTACAAGTCCATTGGCGGTAGCGGCCATTTTGTGACCGCGCGTAACTTTAATTCGTAATATAACGTAATAACGTAATTTTAATTCAATTCGCACTGCTTGTATCGTCGATGTAATTAATGAAGACACGTCTAAATTCCATCGTACTTTGTAGACAGAATTACTAGGATCTCATAAATGTTTACGGCTTTCATTAATTCCTCACGCGAGAGAATAATCGTAGAGGTAAATCTTTAAGATACTTACATTGTAAAATTACTGTATCCAACGAATGGGTATAATACTTAGTACGTGATAAAGCCTCTTGAAACAAAGTACAAGGTAACAGACAAATAGTAATAGATAACGGGTAAAGTATATCTGCAATGATATGGAGGAAATTTCAATTGTTCAATTATATCTTTTGGTAATTCCGGCAACATTGTATAAAGGGAATCGTGTAGAATTTAATGAAAATATTACGTAATATGTGCGTTGAAATTGAGGATCAAATCTGTATAATTATCAAAGTGGAAGGTGAATTTTATGGAATTTCGTCAGTGTAACGAGAAATTTTTCATTTACGCTCTTCGTTAATAAAAAAAATGGATTTATTGGATTTTGGAAATTCAATTTACTGCTTATTTAAATTAATTTATTGCTAGAAAATAGCCTCACAGCTGCGGCTAAATGCCAGCCTATAAGAAAAAAAAAACAAAGTACCAGGAGGACAGAGACAACGAAGAGACGCATCCCGCCTTTTTGCCAGAAATATGAGCATTCTAGGCGCCGAGGGTTACACTCGCAGCTGCCTATACCTACGGGGCGAGCATTGTTCTAAAGTAGGCCAGCCAGCATTCACCAAAAGCGTTAGCGGAAAGCTTTCAGAGTCGATCTCTTTTATAAATATTTTTATTTTAATACCACGTCTCTCCGCAGACAATAGGATAGAAAATCTTTTTGTTTCGTCGTAATTAAAGAAAACAGGAGCCTCCTGGAAAAAATATAATGAACTAACCGCATAATAAAATCTTAAAATGCTCTGGACTGGTCGCTTTTTTAAATTAATTACCATTCCTATAATAACGGTGCAAGAGATTGTCGCGAAGGAACTTGCACGTCTTACGTCTTAAATATTGTGAAACGTTCATTAATTGTACTTTTTTTTTAAATTCGAATTTGAATTTAGAATTTTCCATAATATTCTACAATGTTCTAATATCCCGTAGACATTGCACACAGGAACCATAGCGTTACTGATCTTAATAATCATTTAACAAACGTTGCTAAATTTGTTTGACAGCGCATTGCTGGATTTTCTCCTTTCGATTTGGATATTCTTTGAACACCTAATTAGCATGATTAAAATTAAAATTATCTTTATCTGTACAATTTACACAGAGTAAAATACATAGGATTGATAGAATGTTACTTACATTGCTCAAATCAGACAAGTAGCAACACCAAGTAACGTTAAAAGACTTAAAACCGCTAGGAAAGGAAAGGAAAGAGAAATAAATGCCCTAAAGCGGTGTGGCCAGTGGCAAAAAAGTTTCTAATGTTTTAGAAGCAGCTAAGTGTTTTCCTATGTCCGTGACGTTCAAAAGTTTACAGAGTTGTCCAAGAATCCTTTTCTTCTTCGTTACGCTTTAGCTGTCAATAGCCAGCTTGTTTTATAGCTATTCATATATATACGGTTTCTTAGACGTGATATAACTCAAACATTACTACAAAATAAAAATTTAATTATTTACAAGTAGGTAATTACTTAATTCATGTAATTAGACATTTAATAACGAAAACACAATTAAAGGAGCGATACAAATAAAAAACATTTTTCACAGATTATAAATAGCGCGGGACAATAGCGGTACACGGCGCCATTCTTCAACAGATTAAATAATTCCAGTAACGTCAACGTTTTGATGTCTCCCGAGGTATTCTAAATTTGTTATCAAAGCGGTCTCTTGTTAGAACTTGTGTCGCTTTGAGGTGGCATTTTAAGTAGGTTTATGGTTGAATTTGTTTAAAATTGATGAGAAAATAATTATTTGCGGAATGCAAAGCAGTCCTTTCGTTTATTATGTACATACAGAGTGTAATAATTCTGTACTAACTTTGGATGTTTTGCAACACTAACCTAAAATATTTACAGCACTTAAATAGATCTACGGTTAAGCAAATTTCAAATTATAGTGTACACACGTGAATACGTATATATATAAAAATGTGACATGCAATATTTTCATCCTTTTTAGTGCCCACTTTTCATATATTGGAAATATTGGAAAGGTATAGTCTTCCAAGTTGGCTAAGTGCGGCTTTATAGACTTCAGAAAATGAGAATATTAAAAAGAAGGTATTAAGTTTAGTGGATTGCTTTACGATTTGATCCTTCACTGTTATATCGAATGATATTTAATTTTAAAATCGCCCGTAACTTAGTCGTCAAATATTCGTGCTTACTAAACCGGAATGGGAAGATAAACTTACATTTACAAGTTAATGTAGAACTTTTAGACAAAAGTAATAAACGTCACATGAATAATAATTAATTTTTTATATTTACACATAAATTTAGAAGTGAAAAAGAAATAATGGTGTGTATAAGATAAAGCGTTAGTATTGAATCTCTAATATTTATATGCCTAAGCTAAGTAAGTTACACGAATAAAAATAAAATTCCAAAATGGTAAAAGTACCCACTTAATATTATAGTTGGTTTAGTCAGCACCATATTTTAATAAATTCGTATATATTGCCAATTAGTCAATGATCCTAATCTTAGAAACGGTTGGTTTAAAATTTATGAACATAAAAAACTCACAGAATTACGTAATAATTTCAGAACGTTATCCCCCCATTCTGCCACAGCTATACGAATCTGCGGCTGCTATTGGTCCGTTTAATACGCGCTCTTTGTACGGCCTGTGACAACTTCAAGCGCTAACAGCGCTAGGTACGCTGTTGTAATTGTTATTATACTACGCACATAAAAATGCGCATAAAAATATTTATTTCGTAATAAATAAACATTAACATAAAATTTGCTGACAATAAATGTATGCTTGTGGAAATTATCAATTAATCAATTATCAATTAGTCAATCAGTTAATTTGATTACTCTCTATTCTAAATTAAATGCAAAAAAATAACAGAAAATTAGACATGTTAATTGCTATGACGAAATTGGTTCATTGACTTCATACCCATACTTTTTTCTTTCAATGTTCCATTTAAAAGTTAATAAGTTGTAGACATGCTTAAAAATGCATCTATACGCGTTTAAGCGCTTGAAGCGCGTGATCTATTTCCGTCCAAATTCCTCCCTTCAGTTCGACTATTTCTGTCAGTCATTCACTCTATTTCATTCAAATTACGTCGTCCAGTTCGGTTCGGTCAGCAGTCAGTGTGATTTCAACCGCCGTCGAATATGTTTGTCAAAGCGTAAACATTTAGCAACAATACGTTGTATCATCAAAAATACTACGCTATAATCTGTACAAGTTACATACGTGATATTTTTACCTTAAAAGCAAGACAGATTGTTTATTCTCGCGAGTGTCAAGGTTTTGGCGGGCTTCTATTTATAAATTATAAACTCATTTTAGTAATGGCGTGATTTTTGTCTTTTATCTGTAGCGTTCGTATTTGCATTGGGTAAGTGGATTTTTATTAAACTTTACACAATTAGCAAATGAAAATTGATAATTCTTGTATACTTGTATTGTACCAAAGTGATATTACTTCTATAGCCGAGGTTTAAACTTTCGTGTGAATATAATATGTACAACAGACTAACAGCTCTCACTATCACTCTGATTGTTTAGGTACCTATAACGTTATAACAATATTATTGTTATCAACGGTATGAGTTCAAACTAACGCGGACGACTTTTATGTAGGTACAATTTTTAATGGAATATAACTGACTGAATGATTACCACGCCACGCGTATTTCGCGTACCTAGTAAAGATTAGTTTGGCGTATAACGGTTTCAGCGTGTAAAGTTAATAACACTAGTTTGTTAGAATTGGTTATAGCTGCGCTGGTGTACCCGCTTGAATAAATGCTTCAGTCTTTACAAATTATTGAATAAACAAGCTGCTTATTGTCTGTCTGTCTGAGTTTCCCAGACAGAATAAGTCCAGCTGAATAGCGGTCAGTACTTATAGCAAGTTCTACGTATGGCATTGTCAATGACTCTGTAACTGACAAATACAGTGACAACGCATATTGAGACCAGAGACAATTATGTTTTTGTATGAAATATTCTTTTCTTTGTCGACCAATCCGAAGGATCGAAAGTTTAAGGACCGCATTCTCTAATTATTGCATTGTCAGTGACTTGCATATTGTTTCAAATTGATAACCATAGACAATTCTGTATTTTTTATTGGTGAACACTCGCGTTGGTCGACATCCCGTCTAAAGGCGTATGTAACAGCTTGC
>DWGJ01005267.1:0-10593 GCA_018246895.1 Aspitha aspitha aspitha
GTACTTAACTGTACTCTTCCCATATGTTAATTACTTAACGAGCGCACAGTTGTTTCCGCTACAATATAAAAACACATTTTTTGCGCGACCCACTAAAACTGCATTAATTCTTGTTTGAACTCACCAGGTTGGTAGACTAAATACGGTACTGAACTTTAATGATAAATATGGTAGAGTACATGCAATATCATCAAGTATTAGTACCTGTAGATCAATATATTAATTATTGATAAATAGTACTAGCTCAAAATGTTATAATACTACGTGCACTTAGGTTGCGTTTTTATTTAATATGTCTGGAATAAACTGTAGCGTATATATTCTTTTAACTAAATAAAATCCCATTAGAAAAAGATAAGCCCTTCCAAATATTTTTTAAAGGTTGTTTATGTCTTGGTATTGTTTAAATAACTATAAGCAATTAAGGAAAAGACAAATTTATATCACAGATAGATCTATTATTTGCCATTTTGACATGAGATCAATAACAACTTAACATAGCTCACCAGAACCTTGCCCCAGATAATATGAAGCTACATATAGCGGTCGATGGACACTGCCAATAATGGATGGGTTATTGGATTGCTGCAATACATAACCTTGTATCATCCATTAATATATACATAATATATTAGCAGTACTGCAATATAATATATCTAACTTTAATTAGAGCAAAAATAGTTTCTTAATTTTATAAGATTTGCAATATTAAAATGATATATTTAACGAAGGAAAAAATTACATTTATTTGCAATATTATTTCTGACAGTTATAAGAAAAGTCGTCGAAGCGAGTAATTTAGTCGTTTAGTTAAATCTATTATTCAATATGGAGGCCTATAAACGGAGCATGAGGTCAGGACTACAGATGCATTTCTCAACGGAGAGAGGCGCACGAGGTCAGTTATAGCTGCGATCTGATGCGGGTCGGTCGTGCACAGAATAAACATTAGATCAATTAAAAATATTAAAATAAACATATTTCGTGATTCAAAACAGAAATAAAAGAATGTAAGTACAATTTTTAATTTTGGAATTGATCGTATTCATAAAACTGATGTAGAAAATTATTAATAAATACTGGCTGCATTTATTAAAAGGATTTCTTGATTATTGTATATAAAGAATAAGCCTATTTAATTTATGACATCTAAAGGAGTCTCAGTGAATAGCTTTAATCGATTTAGATTCCCCAGTTTTGTATGCGAGGGTAATTTAATATTTTTTTACATCAACGTTACAGACGCGTGGTATTTAAAAACAACATTCGTTACTTTCAAATTGGAAACAATAAATTAAACATTGATTCATATGTAAATTGAAAAATATATATTAATAGGGAAGACTACAATGTAATTTACAGGGTAATTTCTCTATTAAATACTCTGGGTGGAGCTTTTAAGGAATTTTTTTTAGAAATAATGACTAGCTGTTTTTGACTGTTTGATTTATATCAAATAGGTTTGCGATTCAAGATCAATTTGACAAATAGAATACGTGACTATGTAATTTTTTAAGTAAGTACAATAACTACATAATACAATATATTTAGAATCTAATAAAGTAAACAATATTATAATATAATAAGTACATTATTATGTACTTAGCTAGAGAATTACTAGTACATATAATGTGAAATGGTATTTAAAATAATTTCGAAATTCGCATAATATATAATATGTTTGTCAGTCATAAATAATTTTAAGGCGATAGACCAACATTCCATGAAACAATAGAATAATATGCCTACGGTGCTATAAAATCTTCAAAAACCAGTTCTGAATAGAACAAAGGTTACAGACTATAACCTTCTTAACTAAATAAATTAAGGACGTTAACAAAAAAAGATATGCTTATCTTTGTTTTCTTGATAAATATGTAGTACACTGGGAATAATCAACATGAACATCAGATCTTGTAATATACCATACTGAATTATGCTTTACAGAAAGAAACGATTTTTTATAATACAGGTAAAAAAGTATACGGTTATCTTTTGTAATCCTTACAATAAATATCTTTATTTCTGTAATCACTGCCTTGGAAATATGCAAAAAATATTATAATTGCATCAAAACATTAATAAACAGTAATTGCAAACTAAAGATGAGGATTAATGATAAGAAAAATAAATTACGAATTTTTGTAAATCGTAATTATATTTTTCGTAATTGTATATTTCAAATTCATTGTGCTTTATGTAGTTTTTTGTTTAAGAATTCAGTTGATTGAAATAAAAATTCAATTGAATGTTTAATTCCCGAGCAAATAATTACACTGATGTGTTATGATATCAGAAAAGCGAAAAATGTCTGTAAATTGGTCTAACTTAAGAGAATAGTTTTTATCTCGATTATGATTTTAATTTTTTTCATTGCAAAGATTGGTCAAACATCGTGTCATGACATTTTCACGCTTATAGGTAATAAATAAGTAATTATAACATTATTATAATTGAATTTAGATAACGCTTGGCCGGATCGTGTAATGCTTATATATGTAGATATTTTTGTTACAGCCAGGCACAGAACAAAGGAATGTGTTCGTCATGGAAATATTTTTTGACTTTTTTATCGACAACGACCTCCGGTTTAGAGGTCACCTTCTGATCAGTAGACCAGAGGTCAGCTAAATAAGAAAAATATTAATCCTAAAAAACATAACGAAAATTAAAGAGACAAATATTAGGTAGGTACATACGTAACTGATATTTCTGACAATTATCATAAAGCATTTTGAAAAAGAATTGTTTAACTTAATCCGTTCAAATAATATTCACAAAACAATTTTACATTATTAGCCAACCTATTAGTTAGGGTAAAATTCGGTAAATGAGGTAAAATGTGGTAGGGTAAAATAAAGTCGAGTAAATTAGGGTAGAGTAATTTAGGGTACTACTTACCCTAAGTATGACTATATCACAAATTATTCCTACTATTCAATTTTTCAAAACACAAAACGTCGTGAAAATAAACATAATCTTATTCAGAAATAGTGCATAATCTGTATAAGCATTGCCGATTTCTGTTTCAAAATCCAGGCCAATGGGAGTTTAATTTTGTTTAACAAAAGAAAAATTGCAAGATAATTAGTGGAGCGTTCCGTTTCGTTTATTTCCCACCGGCTCTGTGTGCCTACACCGAGTTTTTCATATCTGCTCCATCGTGTTAGCGTAAACTAAAATTTGTATGGGAATTGAAACAGCGCCAACCGGTGCCAGTAACAGGAAGCAAATTTTTGCGAGTGCGAGTTTTTTAAGCGCCCAATGGCGAGCATTGAATGTCAACTGGTACTTGTCAGTGAGAACATCGTCGCATGTGATTGGATTTTTTAAGAGCGTTACCGTGACGAAATACAATATTTGACATTCGATACGCTAATGAGATAGCAACTTACACTCACTTTTCGACGCGCTTGGCGAGTGAAATATTGAAAACTCGCAATCTGCATACTGGTGGCTCGTTTACCGGTTCCTGGGCTGAATGAAAAAAAAATACTTACGCATTTATCACATCCAGTAATTTGGTCGCAAGATCCGGTGTCACCGAAACGTTCTTAGCATTGCTGCACTGTTCACCCATCACTCTTTTCTGAAAATACGTGATTCTTTCTTAACTTTTTCAATTTCTTCACTTAATTTTGACATTAATTATCTAATTGAAAACATTAATAGACATAGAATCTAATTAATTGATGCAATCGACCAATTTGTCAATTAATCAAGTCAATTTACCGACCAAAAGATTATTCGATATTTCGCTACTGCTTGCTCATTTGCTACTCTGTTCAAATTAAAAAAAAAAAAAAAACTCACCGGGTTGTAATACATGCACATGACATGTGAACCCTCAGCGCAATGTTCCATTTTGGGGCAATAATCCTCCAAATGCAGACCATTTTGACCCTGAGAGTCTATTACTAAAGAACATTTCGATTTGGACATAAATAAAGTCAACGCCAAAGTGTAAATCTAAAACGAATAAACAGAAGTTTCAGTTAAGTATAAACAGCATTTTTAAACCAGATTCGAACCCGTTGGAACGACACTGTAATATCGTACAACACTTGTTTTTTCATTATTCTGTTATACCGCGAAAATTTCAAATATGTAGATACCTCTATTTACAACTAGAACTTGATTAATTGTGACTCAAAGATCGAAGACATTAGAATCTTGAAATTTTGCAGACACGATCTTAATATCGTGTAATTGAGAACTAAGAAAGGAATTTTGGAAATCTCACACCGGCACAGTTAATATAGGGTAGTGTAGATAGATTGTATGAAACCAATGAAACTTCGTTAGTTTAGAAGCTAGATGCGTGAAATTTCGATTCACGTTATAAAATAATAAAAGAAATTATTACATTTATTACTTACTAGATGTGTCCGCGGCCTCGCTCGCGTGGAAATCAGTGTGTCACAAAGTTTTTCCCGCCTAAATACCAACCCCGGGAGAATTCTAGGATACAAAGTCCTACTAATTCTCGTTATTCCCGTGTAAATCCCGATCTTTCGGGAACTCCAGGATAAAAAGTAACCTATGTGTTATTCTGCGTCTTCAGCTACCTAAATACCAAATTTCATCGTAATCGGTTCGGTAGTATTTGCGTGATAGAGTAACAAACATCCATACATACACACAAACTTTCGCATTTACAATATTAGTAGGATTAACTTCGTACCGCATCAAAATTTCAATCTGATATTCCGTTCTTCTAAACAAATTATAGCCTATATGTTGCCGACGACTAATAGCTATTTAACAAAAAAGTTTCACCAAAATCTATCCACATTCATTATCGGCTCGAAGTGAGTCACAGGCTCACAGGCAAAGTAATATAAGTACGACTTACCCTGATAAACATTGTATCTTAAATTTCGAAGTCATCTCTTGACGCCGGTAAGTTGAGTAATATGTATTATCTTAACACAAACACTCTTAACGATATCATGTTGTTTCGAAAGTCGACGTGAAATCCAATAAGAAATTCTTGGTTCTCGTAATATCTATTTACTGTGATTCTCTATTTTCAAACGCTTTAGTGTTGTTTAGAATTAAGCCTTATATTTCACTCCACTGGTCCCATCCTTGAGCATTCATTTGATAACGATATATGTAAATGGTATCTAGATACAAGATAATAATAACAATAACATGTATTTATTAACAACAAAAAGCAAACATTGCAAACAAAAATATTGATAACAAAGTAACTCACCTCGTTGTAATTGTAACTAATGGAATTACATAAATATTCTCCCAAAATACTTCTGTAAGTATTTTCGGAATAAACGCCAGAAGTGCACCCCAATTTCTGTATAAAATGTTTTATTTAAACACGAATGTCTTATCAAAACATGGAAGTACAAATATATGAATTGCAAAGCGCGAAGTTAATGATTACATTTGTGTATTAAAAGTACACTAGGAGCCGCTGAAAATGAGCTCCAACATCGTGCAAGGGAGTGTTTGTTAATGAAAATTGTTAAACAAAGCACTGTTTTATAATCGGCGATTAAGATATAAGCGATTTTGAGCAAAAAAATGTGATCATTAACCGAGATTGAAAACTATTCTATCATTTAAGTTGGGCCAAATAACAGATACCTACAAAATTTTATTGAAATCGGTTCAGTGGTTTCGGAGATTTCGCAAACGAACATCGTGACACGGGATTTTTATATGTACATATAAGAGATCTGTACTTAATTTAATATTATAAAGCTGAAGAGTTTGATCGGTTGAACACGCTAATCTCAGGAACTACTGGTTCGATTTGAAAAGTTATTAATGTGTTGTTATGTTGAATAGTCCATTTACTGAGGAAGGGTATAGGCTACATAACATCACGCTATGACTAATAGGAGAGGAGCAGTAATGACAAATGTTGCAAAAACGGGAAAATATTGATATCCACGGGGGCGAAGTCGCGAGCACAGCTAGTTAGGTATAACGTGGTAGCTTATTGTACAATGATGTATGTACATAGGTACTGGGTCTTTCCCAACATCACGTCCGATGCGTAACGCAGCACGCAGTTTCTGCGTGGGTTGTCGGAGATTCTATTAGGAATTGTGGACATTGCCAAGTACCATAAGTAATAACGTTGATCTGCATTTGTACAAGTACAAAGTAGATTAAGATCTCAAATGTCTAAATAGGCAAATTGAATAGATAAATAATTGAAATTATAAGTATACTAGTGGACCTGACCACGCGTTGCCGTGGTTACATTATGTCAAATCCTATATGACAAATATCGTGCGTTCAGAAATTGATTTTATGTAAAAATTTATTCACAATTGACATTTGTTATTTATTTATTTTACAAAAGCTATCCTATCTCTTAAGTTGGACCAAATAATAGATATGTACAAAATTTCATTGAAATCGGTTCAGTGGTTTCGGAGATTAGAGAAAACGAACACGGATTTTTATATATAAGTATAAGAGATTAGCAATAATATGTTTTAACATTGTAATTTCGTACTGATTAAAGTTTATTGAAACATTAAAGAAGGACAATTTGTTGGTTCGCCGACGTCACGTGCACGGCCCTGTGCTGTTATTATGATACATCGCTGCATACTTTGTTATTACCACGGAGCCCTGCATTGTACTCGCGAGGCTACGGAACTCTATCGATTCGCCATGACCTTTGCACAAACCGCCGATAACGTTTAGCAGCCGCTCGGCGTGTTACGTTAAACACCTGAACACATTTGAAAACTATGAAAACTAAAATATATAGTACTAGCTGAGCCCCACAGTTTCACCCGCGTTAATTAGAGAAATAGCCGACTCCGCAAACGTTGTTTTGCCATATAAATTATTCCCGTTTTTGCACCATTTTTCAATGCTGCTCCACTCCTATTGGTCATACCGTGATGTTATATTATATAGCCTATGTTACTCGTGGATAATGTAGCTTTCGCAATGGTGAATGAAATTTTTAAAATCGGTCCAGTAGTTTTTCAGCCTATTCATTACAAACAAACAAAGTTTTTATCTTTATAATATAATAGTATAGATAACAGAAAGAGAGAAAAAGAGGGTGGGAGAACCTATAAATAGGCTTTAAATGAATAAATGAAAAATTTGCCATCTGACACGATGTTAGGTCGATCGTCATAATAATAATAATCACTTTTATTTCGATCAGCTTGGGTCCTAACAGTCACATGTTTATTGTAAAAATAATTATGATAAAATTGTCATTATAATACTTGAAATTAAAAGATTTCATCATTGTTTGTTACTTGATGTGTTAATGCGGCTTGCGGATGATAAATTATTTTTTAACCGTAAAATTAAATACACAGAGGATTATGAAACTGCCTATCAGATTATTTGATGGCAGACCGTTTGATCACAATAATTACCGGCGCGCGCAGTAAAATGATTTCGCGGCTTATTGTTGATGCGTTAATGCGGCTTAAAAATGATAAATCGCTTTTTAAGCATAGCAAAAAATACCTTACGACTTTACCGTCAATTATGAGTTAACATCTATCTTTACAAATAAGCGTTCTATCTACTTAATGTGGCATAAAATTATTTTAATTGATACAATTTCCGCCATAGACTACTTCAAACGAAATGCGTCGGATTAAGATTGTTCGTAAAATTAATCGCTAATTAGTGAATGTTTACAATAATTTTTATAACATACATACATAACGTCATGCCAGGTCCGTAACGGGGTAGGCAGAAAGCAGCGAGTGCCAAATATCTCTGTCCTTACAAACCTGTCATGCTTCATCTACATTTATCACTCAATTTATTATTTATTTATTTTTTTATTCAATTTTTATAACATATTCCCTATTATGCGACAATTTTGTAAGAATATGAAACAATTTAACAAGACAATTTACACAATGGATTTGTGCAAAAAAGGAAAGGAAAGGAAGTAACTAAAAAAATATTTTTTGAGTTTCCACTATTTTGTGCAAAAACATCACGATTACATTCTTACTTCTAACGAATTGTGATAAATAATGTACTAAACTACATAAAACTGGTAGACCTACCACGCGTTGTTGTGGTTATATATTGTTAAATCATAATTATAATATGTCAGATGTTTCAAAACCCGGTCCATGATGTTTTTCCGACTAAGTGTTGTCCTATAAGAAAACATTGATTTGCAATGAAAAAATGCTATTATCAATTGAGACAAAAAAATATCCTATCTTTAAAGTTGGACCAACAATAGATATGTACAGATTTCATTGAAATCGGTTCAGTGGTTTCGGAGATTATCGCAAACGAACATTGTGACACGGGATTTTTATATATATAAGCGACCAGCTGTGCCCGCAGCTTCGCCCGCGTGGAATTCAATATTTTCCCGTTTTTGCAACATTTGTCATTACCACTCCTATTAGTCATAGCGTGATGTTACATAGCCTTCCTCAATAAATGGAATATTCAACACAAAACATTTTTTTTAATTCGAACCAGTAGTTCCTGAGATTAGCGCGTTCAACCAAACAAACTCTTCAGCTTTATGATATCAAGATATTAAGTATAGATATGAGATATTGAATTATTTCACGTGCAGGAAACAATCGTCCGCTACTGACGTGAATGAGTTCGGGCGCGCCGCTCGGGCTAATACCACATCGGTCGGGACTATTTTAAGGATAGGGCTATTATTATACACTTGTGTGCTAATTCGTACTCATAAATGATTATAACGCTAATTGGCGTGCCATTGCGCTTATGAGTTTTCTCGATACGAATCATATTTACAGCTTTATATACGGACAAATAGATAGATAAATAACTGGGGACAATTCCACACACGGCTGTCTGATCCCAAATTAGGCAATTTAATGCCTGTGTTTGTGTTTATTGTTTAATATTTATGATTATTACATATTGCCGATTGACTGTCTACTCGTATTTAAAAGACAGCACGTAACCAACGGTGTCGTGTGGGTGATTCAACGGGATCCAAACTCGTTGCGATTGTGGGCGCAATACAGTACCGAGATACCGAGGCATAAGTGCTATCACTCAGAAAATGGCAGACGCACTCTATGTATGTAGATTGAACCAACGCACTCTGTTCCAATTATATGGCGGTATGTGTACATTGGCGGCGGTTGTACCTACTGTTGCCGATTGTAAATTCACTCTTGAGATCCTACTAACTAATAAATTGCATTACGAATGTTATAATTACTGCCGACCACGTTATAGGATTCTCCTAATACGGCATGTTGCATTGAAAGTTTCATAGTGAGAGTGTAGTAGCTAGTAGCTCGAATTTGAGCTTTTTATTTATTTAAATAGAGTAGCAAACGAGCAGGCAGCAGTCGCAAGTGGCTGAAGTATTAATATTTATTATTCTTCCTTTATTGAGCAGTGACAGCCTAGTGGTTTGAAATTCAGCCTCCCACTCGCGAGGTCTGGGTTCGATCCTGGCATGCACCTCTGATTTGTTACGTGCGTTTTATAACTAAAATTTAAATATCACTTGCTATAACAGTAAAGGAAAACATCGTGAGGAAACCTGCACACTTTAGAGATGTTATAAAGTATATAATATTCTCTGTGTGTGAAGTCTACCAATCCGCACTTGGCCAGCGTGGTACACTGCGGCCTAAATCCCTCTCAATATGAGAGGAGACTTGGTCCAGCAGTGGACCAATAAAAAGGGTCAAACAACATTCTTCCTTTATTAGTTTTCAAATTGCCATTTTACATTTTAAAGTGTAGACGGTATAGTTCAATTATATGTTTTTTGTCTATTTTTGGGCGATATAAATGTGGTATGTTTTGCCTTGTTCTTCTTTTCTTCAATTTACCTTACCTTTGTTTACCTTACATTACCTTTGTTTCACTACAACCCTGCTCGCGACAATTGGAGCGGCGCGCGCGCACGCCGGAACACCTCGTGACTTACAGATTCACTTCACCTTCACGTCCATTCATCACGTTCCGATGTCGATTTGTGGCTATAAAATAAATAAAATAATAAATAACTAGGGACAATTCCACGCACGGCTGTCTGATATAAAATTAGGCAATTTAATGCCTGTCTCATGGTGACCGGACAGCTGATAAACGTACGTATATACATACAATATAGTACTTATATAAATATTTTCATTACACCCAGACACAGAACAAAGAAATGTGCTGCACACACAAATGTTTGTACCGGTCGGGAATCAGAGCCACGAGCTCCGGTTTTGCAGTCAGGGTCTCTAACCACTCGACCAGGAGGCCTGTCTTGTTCTCTTTCGTCTTGATTTAATTTGTCTATAATTGTTTGGTTCAGATCGGGCGGTCGTCGGAGTCGCCGATCGACTTCGTGGTGATGGACACGGTGGCGGGCGACAAGAGCGGCGACACGAAGGTGCTGCAGAGCACCATATCGCGGTTCGCGTGCCGCATCATCGCCGACCGGAACGACGTCAACAACTGCCGCATCTACGCCGCCGGCTTCGACTCCTCCAGGAATATATTTCTCGGCGTGAGTAACCACCCACCCACCCACCTACATTTCGCTGCTTTTCATGAATACTCACACAACTCAAAATTTTGAAAATACCAGTTTATAACACAAATAAATCC
>DWGJ01005268.1:0-10590 GCA_018246895.1 Aspitha aspitha aspitha
AACAAAGTCGCTTTCTCTGTCCCTATATCCCTATGTATGCTTAAATCTTTAAAACTACGCAACGGATTTTGATGCGGATTTTTTAAATTGATAGAGTGATTGTAGAGGAAGGTTTATATGTAAAATAATCATGGTATAGGGAAAGGAGAATAGTTTTATTCCAAATTTCTCGCGTGCGGGCCACGGACACTATAATGAATAAATCACAACTACTGGATCGATTTTAGTCATTTTTTTCAATGAGTGACATGACGGCCGGGGCGGGCCGCTAGTAAATGATGGTGAAGAGCGTAGCGTAATTAATAATACATAGTAATACGTTTCTTTTTATAAGAAAATGCCAAAATGCCGCGACGGTGATAATCGATTGCGATGTGAGGTTATGATTCAATAGGTAAACGCCTATATCCATTAGATTAACTTTTGTGATATTTCTTTTTAAATGTTATATGAGAAATGGATATTTAATGTTTTTGATATTTGTCTTTATGCAGTGGTATTGAATAAATCTTTACCTACAAATTTAATTTCACGTACATAATCCGGATTATTTCTCAATTAATTAAATTAAATTAAACCGAAGTTAATTTCGCGGGCAACCGCTTGCCCATCACATAATCTATACTAATATTAAAAAGCTGAAGAGTTTTTTTGGTTGCACGCACTAATCTCAGGAACTACTGGTTCGAATTGAAAAATTATTTTTGTGTTGAATAATCCACTTATTGGGGAAGGCTATAGGCTATATAATATCCCGATAAAACTAATAGGAGTGAAGCAGCACTGACAAATATTGCAAAAACTCTATAAAGCAAGATTTGTAACACTTAAATAAAGATAACTTCCGAACAGGCACTTACCTTTTCATTAATTTATACGAGAAGTTACAGATGTCATTCTAGGTATTCATAATAAGTGCAGTACATTAACCTTATTAACAATACATAAACTTCGAATAGAATCATATTCGTATATTACTGCACTAATATCCGTATCATCACAGTAATAAGAATATTTCAAGACCATTTCAGGTTCTCATTTAAAAGTAAATGTTTAGATTCAATTCCACCGTAATTATACGTACCAATGTACCACATGACGTTCGCAAAGTAAGTTTTTCGACGCAGAGGCTTTTGACAATACATTAAAACAAAACTAGCGTTATGAACCAGACTATATCTAAGTCTTATTTTATAATATCGTTAAGTATATAACTTAATATGCAAACATATATTGTTTAGGTTGCATATAACAATACATTTTCTTACAAGCATTATCTTGAAACGTTTTATTGATTCGCAGTTAAACACGTCTGTTTTATAGCAAATGCGTAATAAATAAGGCATTCTTAAATTTTTTCTGGTCGTTTTAGTAATAAACCATAATTCTTACCATTTGTTTAACTTATTCTACCTGGTGAATTAAAGAATAAATCGACGGCCCCTACGTACATAGACATGTCAAAACCGAGGTTTTCAGCAGAGCGTATTTCGTTTTCAAACCGCTCTAGAAATAATTCCTTATACAATTATAAATATTTTTTTTCTGTAATATTTTATTAGAATTAGGGATTTTATGATGGTATTTATACATATGTATATATTTAATATTTTCCTGGTAAAACTGATAGGCAACCGTTTTTACGCTGATATTAAAATAAAAGCATGTGAGACAAGTCTAAGATACCTTTCTATATTAGTTTCTATACGCAGAAATAAAGAAAACAGTAACTAAAATAGATTTTAAATAAAATGTTTAATGTAGAAAAGCTCCTTAGCTTCATCAATATAATTAATTACAACTTGTGCTTCAGAAACACATAAAACGTTAACTCTGGGGTTTGTAATAGCAACCAATAACTTTGATCTACTGTTATTCATGTTTCACAGTATTATTTCAGTTAATATTATGAATATATAACTAAAAACACACTACTAAATCTAAACGGAATCAAAACAAATTATTTCACCGCGCGTTCAAGTAGTCAAGTACTACACGTTTCGTTGGGGAGCTCCCCGTAAATGACGTTAAGTCAGACAAGACGGCATATGCACCGAGTAGCGCGCGTTTTTAAACATTGTACAAAACGATAAATATAGATACCCGCATATATGACACTGGTTCCTTGTAATTATAATACTTGTTCTCTTATACGATCTGTATATCTAGTTATATACATAATATTAAAGAAAAAAATCGTATATACGTATGAGCATATGGACAATCTAAACCCTTATATGCAATAAAAAAATGCCATTTTTGACTTGAATTTATGTACGTAGGGACCGTCGAAATGAACTAATAAGTAAGATATAAGGCCGATATTCTATTAGTTGTCGAGCCACAACGTCCGTGAGCGAACGTAGTGACGCTCACACTCGACGAACGCCAATGAGATATCGGCCTTACAATTCAAGGTTCACATATATATTTGACCATAATATACATATATGTGTAAATAGGTATGTATAATATACATAAATTACATGGTTTTAACATTTCGATCTAAGACTGTGATTTAGGATCTTTTCAAATAACGTATGGGATGCTAAAGCCAGCATTTACAAGCCTGAACTTGATGATAATTAATAAATGGACTTATACAGAAAATAAATTCGTGTGTGGCAGTCGTGAAATAGAAAGAAAACTGTCCTTTGAAAATAAAAATTGAATTGTAACATGAAATCAGAGGTAGGTATCTCTTATTTTGTATTACTTACGGTTCATAAGGTGAATTGTTTTACATATTTGTAAAACAGAATTGATTAAATAACGATATGCTACACAAAACAATAAATACAATATAGCATAAATATTCCGGGATATAGATTGTCAAAAAAATATTAAAAAAACTTAATTTAGGCTTACATCTGTAAGGTGCATGTTGGTGGTAATAAGAAGTCAGTTCCCCTTTTTTCTTACAAATTATGATAGACTAGATGTAAATACTTCATGTGTATTTTGGAAAACTGCTCCCTGCAAATAAGAAAAAAAATATTTATTGCAGTTTGCATGTAACTACTGTACCTACTTTTTTATAAGTACCTACATATTTGAGTAATTAAGAGGCAATTCAATAATAGATGAGTAATTCAGTATGCAGATATTTATTCAAATGAAATTATTAAGTGTAATTACATTATAGAATCCCCAATGATATTGTCAATAGAAGTAATCGTTGACTAGTTTCATACAGTGAACAAACATTTGATAGGCTGGCTATTGAAATGCGCTTTTAAAATTGTTTTCTGTAACATACCATAGCACAGATTCAATGAATATTAATTTCAAAATGCGATTTTTAGTAACTTATACATCATAATTGTTCATGTCGAGATACTAATAGCTAAACAATAACTAGCGATTACTAGTATATAATATATTTAATGGTTTTTATCTACCATATCTGTCAGTACCTGGATATAAGTACAGATAAACTAAATATTTTTTACTTGAATAATTTTGATAAAATTCCTATGAAACATTTGTTAATAAACATAAATGGCTCAGATAGGCATAATGCTCATGACCCACTGTGTGATAGGATACATTTTGAATAACACACTTAGCTAGTGACAGAATTACACTTGACTACCTACTTGGAATTCATTACTATAATAAACAGTTAAAGGTTACACATTCTCATAATTCTCTAGACGAATATTTTTAATATTATAATGTTGATGTTGCTAAATTTCAATTAATATTTAAATAACTAGGGTGATAAGAATTTTATAAATTGTGATTATAATATAAATTTTGCACTTATCAATTACAATCTTGCAAATATTAAAAGGAGGCAACAACTAGTGTTTACATAATAGTGTAAACTTTTGACAAAGGTTGCAGTCCTTGTAGTGGTGTGCAATCACTTCATAAGCAATAAGAAATGCGAAAACACTTGTTTACCTAACCGTTTTCACAAAATACCATAATTTCAATAACTATGTTTCTTCTCATATAAATGATTAAGTAATAGAGAAATATTACATCGACGCAAAATCGACTAGCCAAATAAAAATAATAGATTAACTCAATAAAGTAAAAATTCCATAATCTTGTAAATCTTGTAAATTTCAATAAGTGCCCACATAGCCTAAAATAATGTATGAATAAGTGGAACCGAAAAAGGGAATGAAGAATCTTAAATACCCAAGAATTATACATTTTTTTTTTGTACATTCTCTAGTGCAGGTTTACCCCATTAACTTGATAATGAATGACTATGAAATTAGTTGTACACACCAAAAAATATAATTCAAGGCAATTTAAATCTTCCCATATATCTGCATCTACCGATTGAATCTGAGAATCTAAGAAAAATCCATTTCAAGAACTGACTCGATCAGACCCACCTCTTTCTTGGTCCTAACCGTATTACATATTTTAACCAATCACACATTCTAGTAAATCTGTCTAAACAAATTTCATACTTTTTACAATCTTAATCATTATGTCATATGTTTACATTGGTCAATATCTAATAATGTTATCCTCAAAAGAAAAGATTATCCCAACTTAAAATGTAATAATATGTTATAAGTAAAAAAAGCAATATTCTCAAATACTCCTATTTATATCTTTATTTATATTACTAAATAAAGTGTATTTGTGAAGCAATAGAATGTGATAAATACATAAATAATTTTAACAGCTATAGGGTACCTAGCTAAAATGAATGTTAAAAAAGAAAAGTTATTCATGTACATAATTGTTATTATTGACACAGATTTACCATGTTAAAGTGAATTTATGATAAGTGTTTAAAAAAGAAGAAATAATGAAGGTCTTCCTATATTTTTATAGGTATAAGTTATTCATTAAATAAGTACCCATTGATAACTATCAAAAATAACTGTGCACTCAAAATACTGAACCTTTTATATGGATCTAAACTACAGTTCTCATTAATTGATAGGAAAATCTAAAAGTAAATAATTCATGAGATCAGATATAGTTTGGGTAGTGATTGAGCCTATTAGACTGTGATGTAATTGCTAAGAGTACTATAATATTCTACCGACTGTGGAGTGGTGCCAAGGCACATAAGGTTGTACCAAAAGAGATAAAGTTCAGGAATCTTATTATATCTGTAACACTCAACTACCATTTTATTACATCTTTAGCAATATAATGTAATAAACATGAAACTTTATAGCCAAATTTTAATAAAATCTTGGGGAAAATATTATAAAAAGTACAGGAGGATTACTTGGTAGCTATGAGTATGAGGTATGAACAATGAAAACCATATTAACAAGAATTAAAATCTATATACAGTTGTTCTATTTAAAGAGAAAGCTGTCATTACCATCTAACAACTTTCTTTTCATGTAAGACACTTATTGCATATACATCAAAGAATATGTATAAAACAGTACGCGAAACATTTATTTTTAAATTTTTTATTTATTACAAATAATTAAACTGAATATCCATTTTTACTACAGTTCTTTAGTTTCAATTTCTCCTACAAAATGAATCACCATATAACTTTTGTTAAGAATAATTAATAGTTCATTTAAGCAAATCTGCAAGAATAGGCATCATAAAAAACAATGTACATTATATTGGCATAGAGAAGTAGAAATAAACAGAACATGGGCGTAAGGTTAGACACAAGACTAACCTCTAAATCTTTTCATTACTAAACAAATAAGAACACTTGAATCACATATCTCTAATGCCATGTAATTGTTCAAATCAGCCCGGGTTCAATCAAGTTTTTATTGGTCTTTATGTTATTTTTATATGTATATAATATCTATGAGCCAAAATCCCTGTCATCTTATATGGTAATTTACTGTTGCAGCTCAGGAATCATCTCACACCTATATTCTGCTACAGCTTTTCTCCTTCATTTTTAATCAAATTAAATATCAATTTGCCTGATACCAAATTTTAAAGACCAATCTACTTGTGTGTGAATATGTACTACTATTGTGTATATGTAACATTCTGTAAAATGTCATTAATGAATGAAGAATTTAATTGATAGTTGATGCAGAATAATTTTTCCACACGACTCCTAAACCCAACTAGAGCTTGCCATGTCATCATAATTTACAAGGGATCATTAACATGCAGAGAGATGAGGGTAATGGATTCTTGTTTATGCAAAAATGCAATGTAACTGTGTTTCAGGCTTCAATAATGTTAATAAACAAACACATGTTATACGGGAACATACTAAATACATTGAGCAAACCTGACTTTATTACTAAACACTCAATTTATAATCAGTTAGCTAGGTGATGGAACATACAATAACATAAGTTACTACCACCACATTTTTACTTTACAACAATGATATTTTAATTAAAATACACATTAATGGTGTTTCTTAAGCAATGTCACATTGATATTTTGTAAATTAGCAACATATTTAGCAATATATGGAACAAGGAACAACAATTTCATTTTCCACCATATTTTTACCAGACTGTAAGAAGAGGGTTATATCTAAACCGCCAACATCATATTTTTGTGATATGACACTAAACAATAAATTGTGTTCATTAAATGTTCTATATTAATCACACTACAACATTATAACAAGTTAACATTAAAAACTTCTGATAACAGTTACAAATGATGGAATTACATACATTATATTTTTTTTTCTGTAGAGTTCCAAATTTGCAATTTCGTGTCACAATAAAACAATATACAAGCTGATTAGCATACAGACTAAAAATAACCTAAATATGGTTTATAAAGTAACTAATTTACTAGATACAATCACACAAGACTAATATAACTAGGCATTGCATTAAATATAATAATGCTGATCAGCAATTAATACACATAAATCTAAATTTAAAGAATACCAGGATAGGTCTGTAAGCCATAACATATCTTAAATCTAAGCATTAGGTAATATTTAATGCCATAAACCAAATAAAAAATGTTAGTCAATATTAAAGCTATTTATGCCCTAATGTATTTACGTACTTGGGCAACTATATTGTATTCCATAATAAATTAAAACACATGTAGCTTACTTAAAATATGGAATAAAAGCAAAAGTAGTGATTTACTTCTCACAATGCAATGTAATCAATTTAAAGTTATGTTATGTAATTGATGTTTTTTGCTTGATAATTATGTCTTTTAAATGTTAATGTGAAATTCCATAATTGACCCCACCTGTGTTGAGGCCAGTGTTTTCGGAAGCGCCAGGCACTGGTGGAGCGGGCATAGCGATGGGCGGAGCCTGCTCTCCAGTGGGGCGGCCTTCCCCTCCGGGCTGGGAAGTCACCGCTTGTACACCGTCGGAGTCGTCCCTCTCCAGAGTGTGATAGTCTCCAGACTCTTCCGGTGGACGCGGCTTGCATTTGCCACAGCAGCAGTTGCAGCAGCAACACAAACAGCAACAGAAGTAGCAGCCAGTCAAAATGCCGCATACGATGAACAGCGCTTTGCACCAAGTGCTTGTAACTACGAAATAGGCGTTGACGTTTTCTTCTCCGAACTGTTCGGCTATGTAAAGGCCGAGAGAACCGTAATTATCGTAAATATTCCTTTTTGTTGCATCGCTTAGAATGGTGTGAGCACGATTCACTTCTTTAAAACGCTCCGCTGCATCTGGATTGTTAGGATTTTTATCAGGATGATATTTTAACGCTAATTTTCGATAGCTTTTCTTAACATCATCCGCAGTAGCAGTTTTCGGTACTTGTAGTATTTGATAAAGGCTATCTCCTGCAGTTGATAACTTTCTTTTATCCATCGTGTAACGGTGGAAAATTAGTCAGAGTGTATTATAAGCCAACAAATATATTTCGTTCAATTACTCACACACTCTACCTACTTTATCATTAGGTCTTCGTCTTCGCTATTTCATACCACTAAGCACAGAATCGATATGAAAACAGATAAAAAATTCATAGATAAGTTTAATCAAGGGAATATTTAATGTTGCATTTAAGTATTAACAATAACACAAGTTATTTATTAGGTTGGTCACATTATTTTTTGTTATCATGCTACAATTTATAATTTCAATTGATTTATTTATGCTTATCCATATAAATCCATTGACAATTACTAGTGTCCTCTACTGGAATTATTATTTGATTTGACCTGCTGTGGATCGGAATAGAAGATACACCACTTTACATTATATTGATATCAATAAACTTCACTGACTTCTAAAGTCAACATGGTGAACTTTAAGATGTGCAGGTTTCCTTATGATTTTTTATTTCGCCCTTATAAAAAGTGATTCATAATGTTTAATTAAAAAAAAAAAAATAGGTAGCTTAGAAGAGGAGCTTTCTGGTTTTTTAGCCTAGAACCCCGAAAAGGGAACTATCAAAACGAAATCGGCGTGTATGCATAAATACCGTGATGAATGTAGACGGCAGGTTTGTAAGGACAAATATTTGGCATTCGGTATTTGCTGCCTACCTCTTTAAGGACCTGGCGTCATAGTATAATAATAATAATAACTAAACCATCACTGTTTCCTTTAATGTATTCTGTATAGTATAGTAGCGTAACTAAATTAATCAGTAAAATTTTCAGCACATTATAGTTAAGTACATTTATGAATGTAAATAATAAAAAAACTTTTCGATTATAGTTCTAATATACTCTTCGAAAATTTAATATATTTGACCGGCAAGAAGAAAACAAACGGTCTATTTATTAAAACAATAATAATTTATTAATTTTTTTTTTAATTGATTGACCTAAAATTTAGGTCCTAAATAGATATTTGTTACAGGTTTCAGTCAATTTTCACCGTAGATATAATATACTTAGTTTCAGTTAGCCAATCTAAAATGTGTTCATCGAAAAAAAAGAGAGCAATTGAAATATAGTTAGGTAGCCTATCTATCTCTCTGCTCTTGCTCAGATTAGACAAAGATAGGTATAAGTCAGTCATCTTCCTTATCTTATTAATTGTTAAATACTTGCACTCACAGGCCTGTCTATGGCTAGTATAATCTATATATAATATAATATATCTATGTTTTCACTTTGTCACTGAAATGTCATCCGAAAGAATGAAAATAAACGAATGTGGTAGGTATTGGCATTGAACGTTATATTATATTTATATAATTTCTGACTATAAATAGGATAATACGGTCATTAATAAAAACGTTTTGCTGATAAAGTTGACATTAATAATATGTATTAATAATATCTTTCATGTTAGATTTGTATTATTATTGAAGACTAAATTGTGTTGGTGACCAGTATGAAGACCCGTGGGATTTTAAATTTATATAAATCATTTCTAAATCGAAGGCCTTATTTAATGCAAGCGATCCAGACAGGGACATTAATGGCTGCGGGAGACATTATATCACAAACCTTGATAGAAGAGAAATCTTTGAAAAAAATAGATTTAATGCGGACACTAAAATTTTCATCAATAGGGTTTTTTGTTGGCGTAAGTAACAAGAAACATAACATTCGATATTATTTTAGCATAAAATAGTTATTCACAAATTATCTGAGATATCTAAAAATTGATAACTAAGTTTTTTCTTTCAGGGTCCTGCACTTAGAGCTTGGTACGGTTTGCTAAACAATCACATAGGCTCTAGTGGAAAGTCTGTAACACTGAAGAAAGTCTTCATTGATCAGTTTGTGTTTGCACCATCATTTCTTTTCTTACTGCTTGTTGCAGTAGGTACAATGCAAGGCAAAACTTTGGAAGTAATTAAGAAGGATATTGAAGCAAATTATTTTGATGTTTTAAAAACAAATTACTATATTTGGCCATGGGTCCAGCTAGTTAACTTTTATTATATTCCTCTGCAATATCAAGTATTAGTAGTGCAGTCAGTTGCTTTGTTTTGGAACACATATCTTTCCTGGAAAACCAATAGAAGGAGGCTCTTAGAGTAATTCTGTAGGCAGTAATGCTAGGTGATACTAAATATTTACATTATTATTATTTACATATTTGCAGCACAAATAAAATGTTTAATATGAAATACAGTTTTAACTTACTGAGCCTTAATGCATTGCAGTACAGTTTTTGATTAAATTGAATTTAGAATATAAAACTATGTTGTTTTAAAGTTTATTATATATATAAGTTTATTATAGTTGTTTAAGGTACAAAATCCATTCCTTGATAGGTCACTTCTACTGTTTGAATGCAAACAATATTGATCAGCATACATTGAATTTCATCTTGGATGACTGTTACCCTGGCTGTTGGATTTCTTGATTCACAGTTGTGGATCTCCCTAAAACTTTTTAGATTAAAGTAGTTTTAGCCTACTTAAACATGGTATGGTATGGTAAAAGGATGGTAGAAAGCAGATAATTTTTAATTACTGCTGCTAGACTACTCTGTATATTTATGCAAGATACGAGAGGTGATCAAAAAGTAATGAGAAACGGGTATTTCCAGTGCACCTAATAATAATAATTATTTTTTTTCTAATAGATTAGTCATCCACTAGGTATGGTACAAAGTTTCATATAAATAGGGCACGATTCCTAGGAGCTACAATCATTTGAGTACCAAATTCCGACAAGTCAACATCAAAATGGAGAAAAACGAAATTAGAGCTGTTATTAAATACTTCGTCCTGAAAAAAATGTCTATCAAAGACATAC
>DWGJ01005269.1:0-10590 GCA_018246895.1 Aspitha aspitha aspitha
GTTGCAGTAGAAGGTTCTTAGCTTCAGCGAGGGTGGTGGCGTCGGTGCCCTCCTCCACTCCAGACACAAAGCCACTTTCGGGCCGCGACAGCGCCGGTGTTGTGGTCGGTAGCAGTGAAAACCACCGGTCTATCTTTGCACTCGAAGACAACTGGAAAAATAAATACACTTGGTTAATTGCCATAGCAATATATTACAATACTTTTTGTTCTAACCGTTCTGGAAGTAAATACATCGAAATAAATTAACACGAAACTTCCTAAGACATTGGTCAATCCTTCCTTTTTAATATATTCACCTTTGCCGAATATTTTTATATAAGTGAGAAGGTATTCGTTATATTTAAGGATTTCTGCTCTCCACTATAAATGCTCTTGATGGTAAAATGACTTTAAGCTTAAAGGAACAAGTTTCTCAGAGATTTACATGATAGCATTCTACCTTTAGCTGACGGCTGTATTACAGAGCTATACATACAAATATATTTGATAATATGTACATCGTTTAGTTTTACTGTGTACCTTTGGAACGTTGCTATTTTCTATTCGATGCACTTGACAGACAGACTTGATTCGATTAAGCGAACTGTTTGGATGTAAGTAATACGATCTTACAATTTTTATTATTTTGCTGTTCTCTTCTAATTTCTCATTCAGTTACAAATACTACTATTCTACCTTTATTTTTTATTTTTCCTGTTAACTCATTTATGCAATGCGTACTTCTGTCCTTCCCTCTTTCTGTATGTTCTATTTTGGTTAACTACCCGTAGGTTGTCTGGTAAAACTCACGTTTTAAATGTTCTGGTTATTTGTTTATTATTTATATCTATGTTCATTTTCCTAATTTTATGGTGTTGAAGAATCAAGGTTTTTGTTGTTGTAGTATAATTGTAAATAATATAATGCGCAACAAACATAAGAAATGACAGTATGTTTACGTAGCATGTATTAAGGGAACACGAATATGAATTTTCAATTGCCCTTCAGGCGGCGCTATGTATGGCCACTTTGAAATTAGTCTGTAGTCAAATGTTTGAACCACCTGTGAGATTAAACTTTTGACTTAGACAACTACTTACACGATAAGAACATCAGAGCGGGACAATCATGAAGAAAAGTTATTAACCCTGCTTTTCTCGTTGAGTAAACGACAAACTTTGTTTAACTTAATATGCTGATACCGTACTCGTCTTCCTCAGAGCTTTCAAAGTTAGACTGCTTAATAAACACTTTGGAGACAATAATTACGCATTCAATGAAGTCTCGTTTATAGCATATATGTACATTGCTGGAAAATTACCTGCCCTCATAAACTATATACCTAAGGGAGATTAAGAGAGATTTGAAACTTGAATGCGTTAAGCTATGCGAGTACTACAAGTCTGGAACATGAACAGTCAGTCATGTTTTGCAGAGCATTATTTACCATTTAGTATTTTCTATGAAGACTGAAGTGTAGTGGTTTAAAAGATATCAAGAGACGTTATTATGGAATCCCAATCTTGTCTTAATCGAATAAGAACCGGAGATCGCAAACCCAAAGCAATTAATTTCAGTCACTTAAAAAATTCCTTGGTCACTAAGTTCTGTAATAATTCTGAATCAAAATTAATTTGCGACATCTAATTTTCGAATAGCCGTCAAATAATTTCGTAGGTACCTATACATTATTTGCATAAGCGCTTGAGAACGTAGTAAATAATAATTTATAGAATGAGTAAGTAAATGAGCAATGGGATACGGAGAACACTTTGAAATGAAATAAAGTGTACACATGTGTAATTTGTAGCTTTTTACTAACGAACAAGTACATCGTGTCTGTATGATCAAGTCGCCAATTGATAAATATTGACAAATTTCTTTACTCAATAGCTAATGAAAAACTTCACTCAAGCCATCTAATATACATTGTGTTACTGGCCTATTAGAACACGTTTATATAATCCTTACATTCGCATTAGAATGTATCATTTGTACATACATATAGTTTGTTTCATTTCGAAAAAATTAAGTTGTCCTATAAATTGTATCTCATATTACAAGGACAATAAGAATGGACGTTTGAAATTCTCAAGGTGCCATTAGAAATTGAATAAGGTAACTACGTCAGCAGACGTATGTAAATTATTATTGGTTATCTATGGTAATTAGATAATTGAGTAAAATTAGTACAAAGTTACGCTGAAGGATAATCGACAATATTGGAAAGTTAACTAAAGTAAAGACCAGAGCAAAGCTGAGGAAATGTTGGGCACTCAAAATCTATGTTTCAGTTCCGTTCCACACTACTCGTGTGTGGGTGGCAAATTTTACTCATGTAGTGTGGAACACCGCATCACATCGGGTTAGGGCTAATACTTTAGTTAGCAATTAGTAATAGTTCACAATTGGAGCGGTTTTCTCCCTTTTTGTTCCCTTTGTTGTTTGTGTATATATTTATATATTTATATACTATATATACTCGTTGACCTGACCACGCGTTGCCGTGGTTATATGTATTATGTTAAGTCATATATGTCAAAATACCGTAATTATCAATTGAGATCAAAAATATCCTAACTTTTAAGTTGGTCTAAACAATAAATATCTACAAAATTTCATTGAAATCGGTTCAGTGGTTTCGAAGATTAGCTCAAACCATATATATATATATATATATAAGGATTATTATTATAAAAACTAACTAGTCTCTATTGATTTTTGTAGGCGCTTCAACTTTTGTTGATACGAGATAAAGATTGTAATAAAGGCTTAATATCAAATACTACATTGATATTGGAACATTTTTTATACTTCTTTTGATTAAACATTTATATTTCATTGTTATGACAACTGGGAAGAAGCTCCTTGCTATTTATATTTAAACAGTTATCCGCTCACTTCTAAGGGCCGTAAGAAAAAAACATTACAATTTTTTTTTTAGGAAAAATTTTAATTTTCTGTATTCAGAACTCTTTAGCGATTCTTTTAATAAATTCTGATGAACAAACCCCGCTTTTGCCCCGACAACTCGCAACCTGTCAGCGTAAAAATAACATTTCATTTATGAAAGCTAAAATAAGTTAAAAAGAGAATACAAAAATCCTTTGTCAGTAAGTTCAAACTCCTTCGTGTTCGCTTTGTAAACGTAAGAACATTGGAAGAGTTACTTATTTGTGATGTTAGTATGGGTAGGTACTATATTTGTTTCGTATACTAACACATCATATTTTATCGGAAAAATAAATGATACAACATCTGACATAACGTAAATCTATTTTATTTTTCTTGGCTATCTATATGTGTTTGCTTTTTGCGAAGACATACAGAGATTGTAATTTGATAACAATAATGGAATAATCATAATATCGTTGCTAAACATTGAACATTGGAACAGCAGTAGGTAGAGACATAAGCACTGGAAATATGTACATTGACACCCAATAACGATATTTTTAAGACAATTTAATACTTTGTATATTGTATGTGTACCTAATGCTGGTAATAGTATTCAAAACACTGAAAAAAGCGCAAACTGTCTGACACGGAAAATGGCAATGCGTTACACTGAATTGAAATAAGAAGTAACATGTAGTGAAATAATTAAAGTCATAAGCGTTGAAAGTGCTTTGACCATTAATACTTGTTCAATATATAGACAAAATATATCCCCTATAGCTTTATCGCTTGCTCTACATCTGAACCCGTATGTGAGCAATGATCTGTGTTTTCAACTTTCGTTAGTTCGAATGAATTTTATAGTGGAAGTGTAAAAATCGCTAAGAGATTATATATATGATGGAATCTTATAAAATATAATGTATATATACCGCGTTACCATAAGGTCTAATGTATTTCATTCGTGACTGTCATTGAAAGGTTAGGTAACACGGTTCAACTGTTTGGATACGTTATAAACTGTGTGGTTGTAGCTCACCCTGTTGTGTTCAGGGAGATATTTATTGGTAGTATTCAACCTGGACGAGAAGTGGATCTTAGATGGATCGTGGCGAGTCAGATAAGTTTGCGGCACGTTTTATTAAATACACGGTTTATTAAACACCATTATACGTTAACATATTGTACACAGAAACCACTAAACATTAACATCAAGATAACAATTTTATAGGCAATATTTAAGAAAACACTAAGTCACAATACTTGGTAGGTATATAAATAATATACATAGACTTAATGATAAACACATATATTTAATAAATTGCAATAATTATTATTTTTAAGCAGGAGTTAAATAATATCTCATTATCGTTAATTTTACACATGGTTTATGGGTGTTGACTAGCTGACCCAGTCTTAAATATATTAAAACTCTTCTGCTTAATAATAATAATCTTTCCGTACGAGGTTATAAACATGAATCGTAAATGATGTAGCAACTGCATAATACCGAATACTTACAAGAGGACATTATGTGTGAATCGCCTTATAAGGACAGCGTCTTACTTATATACAATTCTAAAAATAGATCCAGTAGTCAATCATATAGTAAATGATTATAAATCTCTTCGAATTTCGATATGAATTGTACATATGTGTGCTTCGTGGTTGGTCGACTCGAATGATTTCTATTTTAAGTGATTTTACAACAATTATTTTGACTATACACTCCATTTAGATCACTCGCTATCTGAAAGACTACGAAGCTCGATAGACACAGAATTATTATAAGTTGAATAATTTTTATTACACCGATAAATACTTATAAACTTGTAACACGACATCAATCTAATGTAATAATGTAAATATATATTTTTACTTACACGTCCATGACCGATATGTCAATTATCTAGATGGCAAGTTTATAAACAACGTTTAATTCATCAAAAGTAGGTAATCGTGTTTTGTTTTTGTTTCTTCCCGAGGTCGTGCCTATCTTTGGCGTCGCATACCGATCAAAACCTGTCAGTACAACTAATGTTATCATTGGCGTTATTCGCGTTGCAGATTTTTTTGCATTTATGCACGCATTATACATAGATCAACGAAATATTTTTTTATCGACTGCATAGAATCTCAAAGCTGAGACCTTTATTATGACCTTATTAAACTCGTATAAAGTAGTTAAAATATTCAATTTTGAATGAATTTTTTGGTCCATTTATATTACACCTCATTTTGGCACATCATAATGAAGGTATGTACTTTGGATTTCTACTCTATCGCCTTGTATCTAATACCTATTTTATATAAACATTATATGTAAATTATAACAGTTGCGAAATAGAATGAATTCAGATCGCAACGATTGCAGTGTGGTTTGTCTTTTAACACATTTCAAAAGCTTAGAGCATAAAAAGAGTTACACTCTTTAAATTTTGCAACAAAAAGATCGTCATGAGGTATTATTGTATACCTATCATATATTACTACGGTCATTGAATTTCTTAAAAAAATACGCCCATGTTAATTATTAAATACATAGGTATATTTACTTATTTATTTATTGTACAATACAATGCTTTTCCTTAAATCATTTAATGCATACACATCTCTTCATCAGAACACACACCGAATTGTGTGAAATCTAATAAAACCGCCTTATCCATCTACTTTATTGTAGTCTAACCGTTTTTACAGCGTATAAATACGCTGTAAAAACTTGTAAATTGTATCTTAAAAGATACAATTGTATCTTAAAAGATACAATTTAGGACCGATGATTTTATAGTTATCTTTTTATACAGTTGCTTTAAAATATTAATGTATGCGAGTTAATTTCTCAAAAATTATTTGTCCAATTCTATTTTGTCGTAGTTCGTGCCCCAATTCGAATTATTTTCTTCTAACCTCTTTTAAATCGGTTGTAAATTTTACTTATTACACAATGGCGGGTTACAAGACTGTCAATTCACAATGACATTGTTCAAATGTTTACTCACCAACTTTAACTTTAACTTTCAGTTTCATGTAAAATTACCCATCCCGATTGTGTAGTTAAATGAAAAAAAACTTCTTTACAGTGTTATTGCAGCATCTTTAAAATTAAATTACCGTGTAATTGCACTAAATGGCAAATGGTTTAGTGAGATATTAAAATTCTTACATGTTATTGTATTTTAGAGAATAAAACGTCAGTCGGTTTACTGTTTCAATCAAATGATGGGCCCTTAGAATACATATTTTTTAGGGAAAGTGTAGCAGAAAATGATAATGTGAACGAGAGAACAAAACCAGTAACGGTACACTAGTTTACCGTAAAAGTTTTATCGAGCTATACTTCACGAGATCGCCATATAAATACTTTAATTTTAGAAATTTTATAGCTCAACGAAATCATAAACATCGATTGGGATCACGTTTTATTCCATACAAAAATTGCTCATAAAAACTAAATTATAATGTGATCGAGATATGATAGAAGATATGTCATGGTTCCGAATAGTCACAAACACAACAGGTTTTTAGAACTAAATTAGATACATGATATGTCAAAAACTTTTACAAAATTAATTAACTAAGTACCTAATACCAATCATCCTTCTGGATTCTATTGGCACTTTTATAAGAATTGACTTAACTAACTAAAAGTAATGTAAAAATCCTAAACTAATAAAATTGTAATTAAAACTAAATAAACATTTGTTGGAGGCGTGTTGAAAATAAGGTAACGTGACTCAACATAATGTACAGTTATCGGCATTTAATTTGAGGTGTAAATATACAGTAATAATAATAACCGAAATAACAATAAGAATCATTATAAGCCAGTTCGAAAAATCGATTGATCGTTGATTACGAAGATTTGATTTTACTTTGAAAATGCCAATAACTATACTGATGTATATTTGGTGAAGAAGTGTTTGGTGAACAGTTACTTTGTGGTGTGACGCGTCCATTGAGATCGAAGAGCTGTCATGAGCTCGCTGCGATTCGGTACCTTCTCGCTTGTGGTGCGAGTAATGGATGAAGATGCCGCTGCCATTGCTTGTTCGGGTACCTTAAGCGTGTTGCCTTGCGAAGCCGTGGAGGTAGACGGTTCCGGTTGGGGTTCAGCAACCTCCGAAGTGCTCTCGGACGGGCTCACCGGCACGATCAGCCGAATACGGCCGTCGTCTCCAGTTGCAGTAAGAGTACCATTATGTGAGAGTGGCATTATGTAGGGCACACCATCGTCCGAGCTGAAACCGTCCGACGAATCAGAAGAGCTTGGACTGTTACTGAACAGCGAATTCTGCGATTGTCCCACGCTCATGGCCTGAGCTATGGCACCCGGCAGTTCATCGGATGAGCCGAACTTTTCTTTGTAAGCCTGGTGATTCAGGAGGTTAGACAAATCACTGTTGCTGTAGTGGTTGGTCAAAGGAGCGATGTTTGGGAACGCATTAGAGTTTTGGTAAAATTGTTTGTGCGTGTTCGGATCAGGCTCAGGTCCGTTGACTCCCATGCTTTGGAATTTCGAGACGAGATATTCCTGGATCTCCTCATTTGTCATTCCAGAGAAATTCAAGGTTGGGCTGGGACCGTTGGTAGTAATGGTTGGAACGTTCGGCGTCATCTCGAATGACTTAATGTTGTTGTTGTTTACGACATTCTGGTTTGTCTTGGTGTTGTTATTATTCTCAGTAAAGAAGCTGATCAGATCATCGCTGCTAACGCTTTGCAGATTGCCATTGCAGGACTGGATTTTAGCGGCCTTGTCCGCTTTCTTGATTCCCACGTTATCGGTCTGCTCAGGCAGCGTTAAAAAATAAAATATATTAAATTTCAAGAATCGTAATACACATAAAATGAAGTGGTAAGCGAACAATTAGAACACCGAAGCAGCAGTGAAGTGTACAAAAGATTCCTTTTAAATTTACCAATTGTTGATAGGCTTCAATTTAAGCAATGTGAAATAGTTTTAATTATAGGTAACTTTACAAGAAATCTTTTATCCTACGCAAAGTATTACGCATGCCAAGAAAAAAAACTGCATTTTATTTCACAAATCTACATACATAAGCATTGTAAATGTGATTTTATTATTTCAGCAATTTATTTATCATTCCTCTCTTGAACACATATGCCTTAGAATACATTACGGGGAAACTTCTGGTCAGAGATTTAAACCATCGCAGCAGTGAAATGTAGTATTCTCAAACCACAAGATGTCGGTACAGTATCAAAGTATATTGTATGCAAATTAATATACTCCACGCTCAGTAATGATAGAATCTCTTTGTAAATTTGTTTTTACTTATAATTAAATTCCAGATATTTTGTTCATAACATTTGCAAGTCACATACGATTTCAAACGTAGTGTAAAAAGCTATTATTACAAAAGCTGAACAGAAAATATGTTTAATATAAAAAGCAAACACATAATGAATGGAATAATTAATAAAAATAAAAGTAATTTCAATTATATAATAAACAACAATTACAACAACAACAACAACAACAATTATATAACAAAACACCGAAATAAACAAGGCATAATTAAATGCTTGGTTACAGTGAACAAAATTCATCAGCTAATATTGTCATGAATACAATTTTTAACATGTAATTTTTCTTACCGATTGTTACTAGTTTATTTTATAATTGCGTTATGCAGATTGCTGTTTCTATTGATATATTTCATGAAATTTTGCACATTTTATGGAACGTATAATAGGAAGAATCTTAATTCCATTTCCTGGACAAAATTTCCTAGTTTCGTACCAATCATTATAACTTGAGTGGGCTTTTCTCGTCACATTCGCGACTCTAGCATTCTCCATGAAAATGTTAAAACACGTGGTATCTGTATGTATTTGTGTGCAATTAGATGACAACCCGCAACTAACTCCGAGGAAACGTCTGTTTACAGCACGACACATATTATATTTTGATTTATATAAAAGACACATGCGCGCGAGGCGTATTAGAAACGACTCCCTGCGAGTGTTAAGCGCAAAGGCCGGTGCGTCTCGTGTCGAGTAGCTTTATTATTTGTTTTTTTAACATTATATCTCGCAAAAGTGGTAAATTCTGCACTTTTAAGCGGGCTTTAGCCAAGCATAAGAGTTGTTAGTTTTAAGAGTTTTAAGAGTTATAACTTTTTTATTTAATTTTTTTTTCAATTTTTATTTTTTGTCGGTTATTATTATTATTATCTATGATGACGCTACAAGCGCATCATTTAAGCTAATTTTTTACCAAGTTTTTATTTGTTCCGAATACTTCATAAGCAATAAATAATTTTAATAGAAAACAATAATAAATGCATGGAAATTACACATCACAGACAAACAACAACCATGCAAATTAAATGCAGACGTGCCTAGAATGGAACTGACTTTTTATTCACTTTGAAGAATTCTTTCATCGTCTATAATTCATCTCTAAAATACACAAGTTTTCATTTCGAAATTTGATTTGATGGGTAAGAAAACGTTTAATAACTTAGAGAAATTTAATTTCTGTCAAAGAAACATTCAATTTAAAATAATGTCTCTTTTAATTCATTTTCTCAGTTCCACAGTAGGACCTTTCTCACTATACAAATACCGCAGACACGAACTTCATAAGAAAGTAAAACAAGAATACGATAAGCACAAAGTTAATAGGAAGTAAGTTAATGAAAATTAAGTTTTCCAAGTGGAAATAGACGTACTATTTTTGTTCAAGTTAGACTGCATTTATTACTGACTTCAGTAGTTATATCGTTTAGAACATCTAGGCGTATGTAAATTCACATAGGATTCTAATTACCAGTGAAAAAATTGAGAAGGTCAAGTAGGTTTGGTCAATTTAGCTACTGTCGGACTCACGTATTCATACGGCCATATTGTGAGGCATTTCCAGAGCGGGTAGATATTTAAAAATTGAAATATAAATCTGAGAACCTATTTTGCATTTTAATAGAGCATTACGCTACAGAATAAAAATGGTACGTTTATTTCATGTTCGGTTTAGAAATCTAACCGATTTCGAGAACGATGTTGGTACGCACCTGTGGTAACAACGTAAGCTGCTGAGCGCTGATCGGGCGCGGCGAGCCGTTCTCTCTGTCGTGGAGGTGGCTGATGAGTGCCGCAATGTGCTCGAGCAGTTCCTTATTATGCACCAAGAGTTGGTGAGTGCGGGCCTGTAACACAAGAAATTACCACTTAAATTAATTCACGATCAAATAGGAAATGATACGCGGAATTCAATGAGGTCATCATCCTGTAGTTATTACATGTCACATTTTTTTAAAATTGGAATAGAGTAGCAAACGAGCAGGCAGCAGTCACAAGTGGTTGCTGCCGCCCATGGACGTCTGTAACCGACTCCTAACAGGGCTGTAGGAACTATTAGTGTGAATTCAGTTAGTATAAGGTGTTAATATGAATTAGTTGGTGAGTATTCATTAGTAAGAGGACTGCAGAAAAGGGGCTGTTAGTGATATTAGCTCAGTTAGTATGTGTTAGTGGGTGCAGTTAGTACGTGTTAGTAGTACGTGTTACCCTATCAGAAGTCGGTCACAGATGCGTTGCTACTCTTGAGGACTAAGATGGTCACCTCTGGTATACAAGTTGGACTGGCAACCACGCTCTTCGGACCGAAACACAGTTAAAACAACTGCTTCACGGCGGAAATAGGTGTGGCGGTGGTACTTCTCCGGGCGAACCGTATACAGGT
>DWGJ01005270.1:0-10587 GCA_018246895.1 Aspitha aspitha aspitha
TTAAAAGATAGGATAGTTTTTATAAAATAAATAAACAATAAATGTCAATTGTCAATAAATGTTTACATAAAATCAATGTCTGAACGCACGATATTTGTCATAATTTGACATAATGTAACCACGGCAACGCGTGGTCGGGTCGACTAGTTTTGTCATAATTTTTTTAAGTTATTATTTCTTTGTACACTTATGGGACGATATGATTGTCTAGCGACAGTCCTTGAAATGAATTTTCAAAAATTGAATTAAAACATTTAAAACTATGGTCTGTAATATTGCACAAATTACTTATCTTGTTTCTTGTAAGATAGCCTTAATCTAAGCCGCTCTGCGCGGCTGGCAATGTCTAAGATTAGATATTTTTTTAAGATAAATTTAGACTATGTTTTCATTGGCGTTCGTGCATCTGTTTCCCGCTAAATTCAGAATAAATTAATTCTTTAATTTTTTTAATAATTCTTACACATTCTGGCCATTACTTACGTACTTACATGCGTTAATAAACTAAGACATTGATTACTAAAAAAATAAAACTTAATTTGAAAACAGATTTACTTGAAATCTTAATATATAAAAATAAATGTTTCCCTGTACGTCCTTTATAGAATCGTAAACTATGCATTGGATCATGTGATGATCTTTAGCAGAGTTGTTGTGCGTGAGCCCGCGAAGGTTTCCGAGTTGGTACGATCAATTTTCGACAGATGGCGCCACTGTCATTCCAATGAATTTATTTTAGTTGGTGGCGTAGCGACGCGCGCAGGGTACAGCTAGTACTAAATAAATTACATTGGTACCCGACACACCGTTCTTGTTTCCAGGATACATAACTGACTACCTTTAACACAAAAGGTAGGTAAGAGCTAGAAGTGATAAAAAAATGTTGTCAAATAATTTTTTAATGTTCAGCTAAGTACCTATTTAAAAGTAATCAAAAGATAGAAATAAATGATTACCTGTTATATTATATACAGATATTCATTTATCTATATATTTTTTTTATTTTAGGTTAGTTGATAGAAAATGTCGATAGCTACGCATTTTTCCTGAAGTTTCCATTCTCCGGAAGTCAGCGACAGCTGTGAAAGTATCAGTATCTACCTATCCATTGCGCTGTTGAAGCAACGGCTGCATCGATCTATTTGTATGAAGAAAGCAGGTTTATGATCAAGAATCCACTCATTCTCGTTACCCCGACACCAATTTCGTAGTCGGTCACGATTAATTCGAGGTCACAGTTCACAAGCTGCCGCGGCGCGGTCCGTCGGGCTTCAGTGGCGAACATTTTGAAATTATGGGAAAAAATTAAAGAGCTTACCTTAATTTAGTATGCAATAAGTATTGACCGTAGAAATTTGTTTACACTCAGGAGCACGCGAAGCAAGTGGCGACGATTAACGAAATATTACGAAAGCCGTCTTGAACTGCAATCGGCAGTTATATAAAATACAACTTCTGAATGATTGTATAGAGTTTGCCGACAGACCTGAACCTCGAGTAACTTTTTATCTGTTTTGTTGAGGTAATAAAAATAAATCTAGCGTTATTGATATAATTGGACAAAAAGAGAATTATTATCTTTAAAAAACATATCCCGGTGTAGCTGTACCTACCAGCCAAAATATTTTAATGTGGATTAAGCAATGATTGTGCTCCGATGAGACAGGGATCGAGCAGCGTAAGCCTAGGGGTTGGAAATTTTGTCTCCAACTCTGAAGATCTGAGTTTTGGAACTTAAAATGTAATTGTCACATATACTTGATCGAAATGAAACTTATACACCTTAGAGTATGTCATAAATTGTGTATACTGTGGTGTGCATAGTCTGCCCTCAAGCACTTGGCTAGCGTGGTAAACTACGATCTCAATCCTTCTCTTTTGCAGATTAAGTTCGCTGTCACAATGAAGTTAGTACTAATGCTCCTGGCGGTACTACACTACGCTGCCAGTCTGCCGCTAACATCGCTCGAGGACCTGGAAGTTGCAGATGACACCATGTCCGTAGGGTCGTACGTGCGCGAAGTGAGGGCCGCAGCGGTGAGTTTATACATACTTCAAAGAAATTTTATCGATCACAATATAAATCTATTCAATTTCAGTAGTTTTATCGAAAATATTAATCAGTTTATTTTTAGACTATATTGTGTATATGTAAATACATCTAAACGATCGGTCCATGTTCATAATGTATGTATAATGATCCTTTTTCAGCCTGAAAACTACGACAAGTCTTACGAGAACGAAGGCGACGGCGAGGTCGGGTACTCGCGCAAGAAGTCGGGCGGGGGCAAGAAGGGATACCAGCATTTCGACTCGTTCCACAAGAAGGCCGGCGACAACTACGAGTTCGAGAAGCAAGACTCCTACGGACTGGACAAGGAGAGCCAGGAGGGCGCGCACAGCCACAGACACGAGAAAAAAGGTGAACGAGCCGCTCCGCTGATAAAGCGACCCATTAAGTTTGTTAGGCGAGTTTTGAAGTGGATATTTTAAATGAACGATTGCCTACCATAGCATCTACAATAAATGTGTTCACAAAGTTATAAAGGGTTAATTAGAGGTATATAGCAGAGAGGTACAGAAGCAGTTATTTTTATAAGGTTACGCAAGGTTGTATCTTAAGAGATGTTTAAAAATTAAGATTTAATGTATGTGTTCAGATAAGTACAAATAATTATTAAATAGACTTTGTGTAATACAACTTTAGTATTGCGTCAAGAGTTTTCTGTCATTATAATTTTAGTAAGCAAAATGTTATCTTATTATCAAAACATTTGTAAGATCTGTTGCATACAATTTAATAAAGTCGTTATTTAAAAAAGAGGATGCATTTTCATTCAGTAATTTCTTTCCAGTTAAAGAAGATCGGGATCCAGAATACGAAGAAGGCGAAGAGGAACGCTTTGACAAAGGACACAAGGCAGACAAGAAGGAACACAGGCATTACGAGGAGTTGAAGTAAAATTTATTTCTTTGTTATATTCTAATGTAAAGTGGGAACACTCAACCGGATTTAACCAATTATAATGAAACTTTCCCTGAATTAAATAGCTTCAAGTACTATGTACATATATATTTTATCTCAGTAATTTTTCATTAAGACAGAAAATATTTTATCCCCAGATTCCTACGGGATCGGATTCTATGCGCAGGCATAGCTTGTGATAGATAAATTACATACTAAGTAATTTTCATTGTCTTGCAGAGAGGGCGCTAGTGACGGCAACGGTGGAATAGAAGCTTATGGACATGATCGCCGAGATTACACCTTACCAGAGAAGTATACCTGGGGCAAGGAAGATGAAGAATACAACTAAAGATGTTTAGAGAGCGACAGAGATACCTAAGAATTTACTTTAAATATTGTACAGAACCTTAGGATGTTCCCACCAACATTCTTTATAACGTAGGTTTTGTAGGACTGTTAGATTAGAAATGTCAGTTAAGGACCTATTTTAAAGTAAACTTCAAATAATTTTTGTAATAGAAAAAATGAGTAAACGGAAACGAAATGATTAAAAAATATCTTTTTAAACAATATTCTGTAACTTACACTTGAGCGCCATCTATTGTACAGTTGCGAATAAGTGCACTGCATTAATTTTAAGTCTATAATTAATGTTTATATTAAGTACCCACCTTAACAGGATTTATAACAATACATTAAAATTAATGACTAAAAACATTCTTTTTTTGTACCTGCAACGAAATAGTTGCTCTTCATATAGCGTTTAGTTATTACAAATCGGTAAAACTATAGACTGTCAAAAATGGATAAAATTTATTATTTATAAGATTCTAAGACTTCAAATATCCAATATTTACATAAATCGGAAAAAATAAATGTTACAGTTTGTTTAACCACATAAAAATTAAGTTTGAATCCTAATATCTACGTAACAAAAAGCAAAGGTAGTAACGTGTAACATCTCTGTATAGTCGATGATTATGTACTTTGCATTTGACATTTATATCTGACATTTAATATTGACGTTTGATTCAGTTGTGTTTTGCTTGTGCGACGAATATAAAAGGAAAATCATCACTCGGTAAAATAGATAAAAGTCCCGTTATATTTTGTCATGTGAATATTGGAGGTGCCGATCAGAGCAATCATGAAGGTGAAATTGGATTTATTTGCGGCTATAATACTCGGCATCGTGCACTGTACTTTCTCGGGTAAGGAGGCAATTATTTAATTGAATCAATTTATTTCGATCGTGTTCTAGTCATTTATTCTTTTTAACAGAACACATCCTGTCGTGCAACGTCACCGCTCTGGAAGTTTGCCCGGGGGACAACCAGAGGTGCATTGAAGCCACTAAGGAATGCGTCTGTGTCGACGGCTACAGTAGAGTAGGTGACGAATGTACGAAGGAGGTCCCCAGTCCACCCTCCACGCACGACACCACCACCGCCGTCGTCTCAATCTTCGTCGTCGCTCTAATAGTCTGCGGCCTCGTGCTGATTGCGAGGAGGTATAATTTAATGGATTATATCCGACGGAAAATTAACTCGAGAAGGAATAACGACATCATGTACGAGGATGTGATGATCGGGCACGACGACCCTCCGCTCAGCCCGTAGTCTCTCTGTTCAATAAACATTGAATAATTATTTGGAAATGATTCAGTAATTTATTTCTAGTTGTAACTGTTACCATTGTTTGGATGTTCTATTGCCGATATACATTTTTAAGTAATTTTGATATATGCGATATTTTGACAGATAATTATAATAAAGATCAGGATAGTGGGAATAGATATATTTCAAACATCAATTCACCAAAATTATATTGTCTGTATTGTCGAATGAATAACACTCCTTATAAAACAAACTTGATTTTTTTATTCTTATAACTTTTTCATTTCAAATGTAATTTTGTAACATCCTTGCAATGTGGTTATAAATGTTATTATGCTATTATGCAGAACTGCATTTGTATTGCTAAATTTATTTTGCCTTGCCCGCCCACCTGTAAGTACACAGAGTAGGTGTGTGTTTACTCACCCAATTGACATTGAAAAATCCTACAGATAATTTACTAGTTTGATAACAAATGCAAAAATCATAACTATAATATGTAATTTAAACACTGTCTATCTGTAATAAGCGGATGGATAATTTACAAGTACTGATAAACAGAAGTTGTAACCATCCACACTGAAGTCTGCCAGTCTTCTAATTTGCTATTTAATTTTAGACATGTACACTGCTCATAGCATTGATAGCATTTGTCACAGGATCATTAAAGCAAATCTGTTTTATAATATTAGTTGTGGAGCTACTGTTATTTTTTAATAAATGTCTAACTATGATTAGAAAACATTGCACCAGTTATTCATCAGATATTAGGACAAGGTGTGGTCTAATTTGCAACGGACACAAACTAGACATTTGGGACAAACATGAACAAATAATTTGGGCAACAGTTTGTATTTTGGCAGCACTTTGTAGTATACAAATTAACTAAATGCGTACAAAAATATAATCAGTAAGCTCTAGTCGATGATCTTTTTAGCACAGGCGGTGCCTAGTTTGGACTCGGAGGGTTTTGTGAGTTGTCCCAACAAATTGTTTTTATACTGGTCGGTATGACGATAATCAGGCCTAAGTTAGGTGGTAAATATTTCCAGTATTGTACGCGGCAATAGGATGTTTGAACAATGAGTCTGTGTTGTGCTTAGTATAAGTAAAAACAATATATTATCTTGTGTTTAATTATATGACAACGAATATGTTGCCATAATTGGGTCACCAATGAGTCATTAATGTATGTATGCATTACATACTTACTATACAGTAGCTTACACTGAACTTTATAAAAAATCCTTTGTTTATTGAACTAATTCGAACTTGAAACTAAACAGTTCTGTTTGAAGCTGAGTTTCTCAACATACTTTTTACTCCATTCAAATCAAAAATGTATATTTAAGTTCAGTCTGTTTTAGCTTTGTTAACTGGTAATGTTTGTGTTGTGATATCTATGAGTCTAGCTGGGATAATTATTTTTAACACAAAAGCAGCACACATGCAGTTCAATGAAAGTGGTACAAAAATCTTTTTAAAAAAGTTTTTATTTACATTTTCTAAAAATTCAATTACCTTTAAATAAAAACAAAGTAATCAATCTATTTTATTATAAATCTTGATTCTTTTCTTGTTACTACTTAAACGAACCCTGTACCACAAGTTACCAATATTTTGAGAATAATGTATATTTTTGTAACATACAGTTGTACATGGTTGAGATAAAACCTGTTGTCTTTTAAATTGATATTATACTTTTATACTGATCGTGGGTTGCTGTCAGTCTATAAAATATAAGGATTTTGTATCGATTTAAGGTTTTGAATTTTTTTATGCCTAATGCCTTCGAGGGGTTTGATTTGGAAATAATGTTATATGGCAGAATTTTATCTAATACCTGGAGCTTGGTAATTATTATACATGTTATTGCTATTTTAATTATTACTTTACCAGAAAATCCTGACATAATGTTAGAATTGTAAAAAGTTTAGCTAAATTGAAATTGAGTTCTTATTTATATCCTTGTATACCATGTTATAGAGAATGTGTATGGATTATTTTCCTGTGCTCAATGTCACCAAAGACTGCGTGAGTGTTATGGAATCTTTGATTTTACTACTTTATAGGTCGTGTGATTAACAAAGTAACATTAACATGAGAATGTTTCACATACTCTTATTTTATGAAAATAAAGATTAGTTTTACTGCCCCTTGGTACCATTTTATTAGTAAGTTTGTGTAAACATCTGTTTGACTGTTGGCAATTGTCTTGTGAAGCAGCGTATTTGTGATATTTGCTACTGTTCCATTTCTTTGCACAACAAAGCACAAAATCTTTTAGCAGCGTCATGTAATGCACTTTGATGTTAAGCAAGTAGAATATGGTCCATTTCATGTTTGTAATAGCAACACTAAGTGATGTCATGTCAACACATTTCATATGGTTGTAATAATTTCTTCCATTTCCTTGTAGTACTTTCTGAGAGTAGCTATTTAGTTTAGCTATATATGTATAATAAATTACTGTGAATGAAGATTTTAAAAACTATATTTTAATGTATAATTATAATAAACCAAACAACACTCATGTATACATTTTTCTATATGGCTTCATGTTATTGTAAGCATAATATATAATGAATGTTATGCAGATTATTAAACAATGTAATCAAATGTTACAAAAATTTAACTATACCGTATATTTTTGAAATAAATACTCTGTGATATGACATAATATTGTTTATTGCTGGTAATTAATGTTCATACCGACAACGTCATCCGTAGTGATTTTGAGCATTATCCTAGGTGACACTCCGGCATTAGAGTTTGACTTGGGTACTTCTGAAGTTTTTGTATATTAAGGTACAATACCAACCTTGACATGATTGAAGATTGCAAATGAATAATTGAACACAGACCTCAGGAAATCCACAAACTTAAGTAACACGGATATATCAATATTTTCGTGGTTTAAATTAGTCTCCCCCTCTGGTGGTCTATTTTATGATCACTTATCACCCGTTCAATATTAGGTAAAATATTTAGCATAATATGCTTGAAGTTTACAACCATCCAAAAGTCTAAACCAATAATGTTCTTACTAGCGGTGTAACATGAAACGTGGCTTGGTACTTGGCGCTGTTGCTGGCTATTAACACGAGCAGTGTTAAAATCTTCGGGCAATCATATAAAACTGAAAAATAAATTGCTGTATAGTATAAATAATATCAGAATCAACAAACTGCAGTTTATTAGTAACAGCGCCATCTATGACGACGAAAGCAAAATCACATGAACCGAAGCGCAAATGTTGCGAATTGTTGCATGCAGCAAACTATTATTCTTTCTTTCTTTTTAAATTTAACGACAATCATTAAACAGGTATTTAAAATTTGAGTTACATTATCCCGGTTTTTACATTTAAATACTTTACATTCACAAATATATTGATATGGTTGTTGTTCGACCCTATTAATTGGTCTACTGCTGGACCGGGTCTCCTCTCATGTTGAGAGGCGTTTAGTTTAGGCCATAGTCTGCCACGCTGGCCCAGTGTGGATTGGTAGACTTCACTTTAATATGGTAACGGGACAGGTAGATACCAGTAAAAGCGTTGTAGGAGACCACAAAGTGATACAGGAAGACTAGCAGGTAGTGAAGCGCTCGGGTCTCGGGCGGCGTCTCAGCCGTGCCCCACACCAGCATTGGCAGTGTGAACAGCAAACTGGCATTGGCTAACGAAAACGCTTTCAGCAATTGGACAAATGACACTGAAATGTTAAATAATACATACATGAAAAATGTTTAACTACAAAAAAAAAAGAAAAATGTTTATACAGCAGGTTTGTAAGGACAGGGATATTTGGCACTCGCTGCTTTCTGCCTACCCCGCAAGGGTCCGGGCGTGACGATATGTTGTTGTTGTTGTTATGAAAAATGTTGTAGAACGGAATGGAGTTCATGAAACAGACGAGTGGGCTAAAGTAAGGGAGAGATGTTAGAGCAGGCGTTTAAAACTCAAATAAAAAATCAGAATATTGAACCATTCAATACTCTGAAAAAGTTTTATACTGACCTTCGTTTTGTGTAGTGAACGTTCTCATTAATCTAATCAAGATATGAACACTTGATATATATATAACAATGCCTGTAAAATAACAAGAAAACAATAACAAATCCACAGACAACGGATTAAATTTAACTGATGCAAGAGACATTGAACTGAATTAAATTATTCGTGAGAAGTAATAGGTAGATATCCGTTGGGAAAGAGGCTGCCTCGACTGGACTACACTGGGACAGGCTGGCGAATGCCACACAAGATGGTCCCAAATAGAAAAAGGTTCTTCGAGCCCTATGTCCCTGACGAGGGACTAAAGGATATCATCATCATCATCATCAATACGTAGATGACGGTCATATTGTCTGAATCCAGGCTTATAGAAGGGGCGAATATCTCAGTTCAAAAGTAACAGTGGCTGACTGGTGCAGAATTAAAAATATAATAATCATACCAGTAAATGTGGATATGAATTGTACATAAAAGTCCTTCTCCCATATAAACAAATCTATATCTTCCCTCTCTTCTTGAAGCCAGCCCTTGCAGTCACTTCTCCATGGTTCCGGCAAGTCAAATTTATATGATAGATTTCTGTAACACATAATTTTATGACAATCATTATTCAAAAAGTACATTAAAATTATAATTTCAGACTTAAGTTCTCGTTTCCAGACTTAACGTACATTTATAAAATAATTTAAATTATTTAAACATTTATAATTGTTAAAGAATAAGGAATATATTTGTCGTCAACTTGAGATCAGACCTCGACAATTTGTGGACAGCCACTGGCCCCATGCTCTATGATTAGTTGTCTGGGCATCATACAGGCTTTGCTTAGTTTGGAATCGGCTGACCATGTGTGAGACTGTTCTGAATTACTGTTATAAAAGGATCAATGAGAATGCAAGGACCACTTGTTATTACTGTAGAATTAGCAATACATACAAAACACATACAAATATGTCGTATTAACAGTGGCGGTCGTACGTATGTCACACATGGTGTTAATGGCTATATTAAAGAGACTGTCGTTGCGCCACACTCCATATGTCTCCAGCATTATCAGAATGATGAACAGCTTCCAGTAGGCCTGGAAATTATAATTATTCTCTTACATACAAGGTTCATACTAATTTGTGTATGAAGTTCATAGTTAATTTAAGGATAGAAATTTGAACAAATAAATTATCTTTATACCATGGTTAAATATCAGGATGTTACCTTAAAATTTGTGTTATAAATAATATGCCTCTGAGCTTCCTTTGACATTAACACCAGATCTATCATTACTATCACTGGATCATATTCTATGTATTTATCCACTACACCTTTGCAGATGTCCTGGAAGTTGACACCTAAATAAATTAGTAATAATAGACACACAAAAAAGCGGTGACAAAAAGGATGGAAATAGAGAGAGATTTTGGCGCGCAAGATGCAGAAAGAAGATGAATTAAGTTGCCAATATACACTTGTTTACACATTTATTTTTGTAACGGTTATGTCTATTTACATTCTCAGGACATATCCACTAGACTTTAACAATATTAAAAAGCAAAAAAGAAAAATTGAGATAAGTTTATTTACAAAACTAACGCATTTCGTGAGCTTCAGAACTGAAGGCCCATATGTCCTGTACAACGCACCGGCTGGCTCGCCACAATTAACACATTTGTATCCAGGTTTCCCTTCCATTTCGGACTGTCTAAATGTTGCTGATTTATTTACAAAATCACCAGAAATTCTAAATTATTATTACTTTTGAAGGAAAGGTTGTTTACATTTAGAAACCTTTTTCATTCCCATTTGTCATGTCTACTGTCAAACTGAAAGTTAATTTTTAACATTTATGAGGCTTCAATCTTGTTATGCTATGTAAAATTTGATGATAGACAGTTAAAGATTTTTTAAAGGAATAGTTTTTATTTTATTTATCACATATAACTGATAAGTTTATGAACGTACTACAAATGACAACGACTTTGACAACCAGT
>DWGJ01005271.1:0-10584 GCA_018246895.1 Aspitha aspitha aspitha
AGCGGTTTAGGCGTGAAAGAGCAACAGACAGACAGACAGACAGACAGAGTTACAATCGCATTTATAATATTAGTAGGGAAGTAGGGATTTCAATCGCCGTATTGCAATTTTTATGGATTTTAAAAATCGGTCGATGATCGTAATATCTGTTCTGAATGCTATTTTTGCTGTCGCGTGTTCTTTCTCTGGCATGCCACGGATCGTGCCCTACAAAGGCTCGTCGGACTCAAACAAAGATCGCTATAGCATAAAGCGCGCGTACCATTAATCATTTCTATTCATCAGACGCTTGCCAACATTATTTCGTGTTCTATATTTTCTAAAGTAAGATTAATGAAGTAGTTTTCGGAAACGCTCGAAGCTTTGAATACTTTCGATTCATAAACGAATCGATTTATTTGTCATTTATATATGTACCTAAATACATATTTGACTGTTGTACTTGCGATACGATTGTGGAAACGCGTGCTCAATGCTCCCCTTTTCAGAGTTATTTAGGTACTCCTGTGGATGAATTGTATAAAGAAATATTATTTGACTTTTGTAAGTGCTGAGTCAGGGTTAATGAACCTCTTTGGGGAAGTTACATCAGCTTTTAGTATAGTTTTTCGTTCGAAATATTTGCAATGGGTAGTATAATATTGTAGGAAGGTCTGGTACAAATGGATCTAATTTTTTTTCTGCTATAAACATATTCTCGCGCATTTACAACCCTAGTTAAAAGGTAAAGTATTAATTTCATTCAAAACTCGAGCTTTAAAACTTTTAAACGATTATCATACAATGTATGGTTCCAATGTAACTTTATACGCGTAGAATAAACTATGCAGGTTGGTTTTATGTTAGAAACATGTTATGATATGACATACAATGTTACCCCAAAATATGACAATAAACCTGCGCATATTGCCTCGTCAGACCCGCAATGAACTATAAACACGGCATGGCATCGTTTTATGTGACTGTACCTTGTTATCCAAGGGTTTATCGTTCTCTGTTATCTTTGGAGAGTGGGAAGAATTGTACGATTCTAATATGATCTATCTTTATTACTGTCGACATTGTTGAATTATTACAAAAGTGTCTGTAACAGATGATTGCGGGAGAATTTTTGATGCATTTACTTCTGTGGCTAAAGAATAATGTTTTTGCCAACCATTTTATTAGTCCACTCTTGGGCCGAGTGTTTTCTCATAGTAGAGTGTTTTAGGCCATAGTCTCCCACGCTTTCGAAGTGCAAAACTATTTGGAAATCATTTTATATTTTAAATCAAAAGTGATAAATAAATGATACTTTGTGTTAATTTGACAAATAAAAATAGGAACGCATGAGTATCAAAGAGGTCATAAGCACTAGAACCACTACGCGCATAACATGACAGAAGAGGAGGCATTGTAAATGCTGCGCTTACGCAACTAGGCCACGCATTCTCAGTGTTTGGCTCGATGCGACTGTCCCTCCCGCCCGCGCCCCTTCCCGATAACGTCGTGTGATTCAGCAAGCCAGTGCGTTGTTCTAAACACCGCTGCTAGCCTGGTACACTTCGCGCATTAGTAACTAAAATGTGTACGCGCATTTTGTTCGCTTACTTGTCCGCTGACACTTCAGCTCTCTTTAGCTTAAATTTTATTATTGTGGTTCTTTTTCGGAAAAAACTAGTAAATCCTTTGGTAATGATAACCTAGCGTTCGGCCGGTGGTGGTAATTCGACCATTAAATTTCTTTTTGATTGCATTTTGATCTTGATATTTAAAAATTGTATTTCTAAAATGTTTTTTATTGATAACACTCGGGTTTATGTTCATCACCGAAATGTTTGTTGTAGTTAGGAATCGAACCCACACGACCCGGCTTCGCAGTCAGGTACACTGACCACTGGATCAATGGGCCAGTCAACATTAAACTTTTAACGGTAAAAATAACCGTGAGTATTTCCTGCTATTTTCCTGTACGGATGTTCCTGACAGGATTAGATACGGTAGGTATATTAAATCTGGGCAAATCCTGTTTTTGTAGACGCTCTTATATGCATGTACTTCAGTGTATCGACTTAACCAAACATCTTGCGTGTAATCCGATTATGAGAGCTTAGTCAGGTAGGTAGGTGTATCCGTAACTTCTGTAGGATCGGGGACATACCATATGCTTATCAGTAGAATAGATATATTCTCATCACTGATGAACTAACTTGGAGTTTATGAGTGCGCTGTTCGAGGGAGATGCGGGTTATTCAGATCTTTTACAATTAGTTTATAAAAGGTCTTATAAATTCGACTATATCGCTTCGTATGTCGTTCGATTTAATCTATTATAGGTATTTTGTAGCCGATAGCAGTGGGCCCCTTTGCAATCAAAATTTAGCTGGAAAGTAAAAATTAGGGTCTGTTTATACGTTCACAATGAGTTAAGCCATTCTGTGATGTGTGTCAGAATTCGATACATGCGTAGAATATAGGTAGCTACGACTTGTAAGATCATAATATAAAATTCGTTTACGTAATCGGTCATGTACCTAGGTAACTTCTGACCTATTGAGAATCTCAATCTGACAATATTCTATTAGAATAAACGGATATTCGGTGGAAATGGTAGGTTTGTAGCTTGTCTTTGTTCAAATTTCCATTCCTATACAGAACAGAACGTTCAAACGGTCTCGATTTTCATGGTTCATCGGCATAGTCATTTAAATTCTACCAGAATAGAGAACCTTGCTGTAATGTAGGGTACCAGCTGCGGAAATGACACAAATTTCGAAGTAGGTACATAACATGCTTTTGAGTTAAAATAGGAAATTCTCAGACACGAAATTAAATTCTATATTGGTTTATTGTGATGTTAAAATAGGTGTTATTTTAAAATTTAGTATAAGATAGAGCGAGCAATAGGTGCATTTTCAGTTAGGATATGATTTCCCGGCAACATTAATAATAAGTTGGCAGCCGGAGATAAGCCGGAATATTAGAGGTTTTTACGTCGGCGCGCGCAATAACACTCGACCTGGCTGTGAGGAATACTAAATTCCTAAAACGTTCCATGTTACGTATACGGGCATATTTTGTGTAAACTGCTATTGGAATGAAATTCTACATAATACTTCTGAGGTAGGTATGTATGCAAGCTTTTTATTGACTCCAAGATCAGATCTCTGAACAGTTAAAAACGCAACTTAAAAAGCGTGGGTGTAGTTTCGTTATGGTGGTGCGGGAAGTGCGGGGATAGGTGGGGCGACATTCCGAAGTTTCAAAAACGAACAAAGAATAATTAGACAATAGAAATTAAATACACGGTTGCAGGAAATGATAATAAGTTGTTCAAAGTAGGTAAGTAATGTCCGAAAAGTATTACTAATGTCCAAATGTAAATATTCTGCGAATATTTCTTTTTACCTATGCTGAAGGGGGGAGTCCGGATGCCCCTTATACACCCATCCCCGCATATATTAACTATGCATGAGATTGCTTATGAATACTTATTTTTTTGTACAGCGAACCTTAGCAACAATAGGTACCTACTTGGAACATTTCTGTATTGTAAATTCATGTACCTTACACCCGGTCAGCTCAGCACTACTACCATTAGGTCAGACGTCTGTTCGTTTACAATCAAAAAAGGATTACATTAAAATTATTCGGCATACATTTTAGTTTATCTTTTGTTAATGAGACAAATTCCGTTCCTGTTTACTTTATTATTATCACGGCGATACATTTTACATTTCCAAAATGGCCGTAAATGTCTATTTTAATAGTTTTTCATAAAACTGAAGCCTTTATTCAGTGTTCTGAACAGGACGGCAACCCCTCCGAACGCCTAATTTTGAAGTTCCTTTCATGTATGATTGATGATGGAATTGGTTTAATATTTTCTTAGGGCCGTCCTTTGGTGCCATATTGTATTTATGCCCTTAGAAAAAACGGGTTCAATATTTTTTAAGCATTGCTTTTATTGATATAAAAGAACGACGTTTGGTAATACTACTATTTGAACGCTTGTAAATAGGTTTATTTTTAATAATTTCTTATGGAATACGTATAACAATACAGCTTTTGTTGTCCAAATATTGAAATATCAATTAAGTCCCGTTTCATCTCTGTAGCTGGGGACCAGCATACAGCTATACTGTCTGCTGCTTATCGTAAGAAGAGTCTAGAACGAGCCCTGCTGGAGGACAGCGGTGTGGACTGTATGCAGGTCCCAGAGTCCAGCAAAAACGCAGAGAAATGGGTAAAAATCCCATACTAGCCCGGCGCCTCCCCCAAGTCATTTGGGTTGTTTGAAGGTCCCCGCCTGACCAAAAATGGTTCTGAATTCTGGTAAGTATTATTAGGGCATAATACAATATCAGTTTGACAATAATCATATTCGTCGTTCTATAGTGTGTGCAATTTGCGACCGTAAATTGTTTTATAAGTTGGCAGCTGACACAACCCGTCTATCCATCTGTGCCAATTTCTAGTTTCTCGACCAGAATCGACTTAAATTAAGCAGTTGTGTGAAACCGTTATTCATCCGCAAATTGTAGCCACAACAGTGACTACACCACGAAATCTACTAATATGAAATCCGCAGTAAACAAATCGCTGATATTGTGAGATAAGCGAATATGAATTGTAACTCTCCGCTGAGTTATAGATTACACTGTCCATTTATATTTACAATACGTTTCACATTGTTGTTTTGTTGTTGTTAACATTTTGTTGTATTGTTTATTGGGTTTTCGTGTTCATACTGTTAGTATATACCTATAGTTTGTAACTTTCCCTTTAGTATACACTTTAGTATGTATATGTACCTATAGTTGGCTGACCTCTCTGTCTACTGGTTGGAGAACAGCGGGAGGTCGTGGCTTCAATTCTCACGCAGGTCAAAGATTTGTGTCATGAATACATTTGTTTGTTCCGCGTCTGTATGTATATCTGTGTGTATTTTAGTAATAAAGAAAAATCTTTCACATTTTTATGTACTTACTGAAAATTCGAATGGCGGCTAAAGACGAATGTTCATTTGCATCCATTTATAACTTCAACGGGGTTTGGTTACAAATCAGCTGGCTTGCATGAAATATTAGCTGTTTCTAGAGCTTGACAAATGGTGCAATAAATTACCTTCACTGCATTCATGAACTTTGCTTGGAAGGCGGCAGGCTAACTTTAGTCTTCGAACGTAGCAGTATCATTTTTTTACGAGCATTTTACAGCTTACATTGCCAAGTCCTAGTGTTGTTCCAGATTTAAACAGGATGTAAATCGATAAGGACTTTTTTACTTTGTAGTAAATAGGGCTAAGATTATCTGACACAAGTTACTTCCAATAACTAAGTACTTCATATTTTTAGTATGTAGGTACATAATAATTTTCACAAAATTTTAATATTGGTCTAAATAGTTAAAATTAAATTTTCAAATAATGTTGAAATAAACAAATAAACGCATTGATACTTTGTTTATTTCAGGCAAGATAGAATTGAAATACATGTTATTAATATATAATAATTTACAAACAATATAAATTTTACATATAAAAATTATTCATTTTCATTATACATTCTGAAACTGTTGATATAATTTTGGCGAGAAGACTTAGGATTTAAAAAAAATAAAAACGTACGCAAATTGCGACATTTAATGTGATTTGTGTTGTATCAGTGTACTCGTATGTGGTTGATTTTATGAAAAGAAGAAATGTAATATTAAAGTAAATATGTATAAAGCTTTTGAATTTTTGGCCATTGCTTGAATATTTTATATAGCGGTCACTCGATAAATTAGTAACACGTATCAAACTACACCACCCTATTAGCCGTCGGGCGTTGACAAATGCGGCCAATCCGTACCCCAGGCGACATTTTACCGCGTCGACTATTAGGCAAAATTTCGGTTGTCGCACAAAAAACACGAGAAACCGCCAATTTTTCTATTTCAGATATTGTCGTTCCATATAAATGGGTGGAGAATACGATAGCAGTTTTCCTCGATAGCGTTTTGTTTTCAGTGGAATTCCATGCAGGTGCCTATTTACTTACTTTCTTTTTTTTTGAAATGGTCGTTGCAATAAGATAGGCTTACGGAAGCCGAAACGACTTATATATTTTTGCAGATACATTTTCGTTCCGGCCTCTTACATCTTATAAATATACGTTTGTATATATGATATGTAGCTACATCCACGAAACACTTATTTGGTATTCATTCTCGGGTCATTGAACTGATACAATGTAATTTCACGGAACTGATTTCTATTAGCGATTGTCGATGCGTCTGAAACTGCAAGAACCGCACATCGCTTCATCATCGGTTCAAACAAAAGCGAAATGCATTTTGCTCTTTACGCACCTACTGCAGTATGTTTCGATATAGAATCTACCAAGAGAATTAAAAGAATGTAGATAGTGTCCACTTCAACATCTTTGTAACATTAAACGCGTACTATACATATATTACAGTATTTCATTTTATGCCATTCAAGAGACCATGAGTGTGAGCGAGAGGATGAATAAACTGATTAATCACATCGAATACATTTGACACATTCTGTTATCGCGAGCGTTCAGTGTTGCCTCGCAAGTTTTTTTTGAAATATCCTGTAAATTATGTAGGTTGTCGGTTTATGTTTCGGTTACGAACACTACTGTGTTCGTAATGCTCTGGAATATCGATTGTCAACGATCGAGGTCTGATTTGTTTTCTTAATTAGGATTTTTGCAACGTTGATATTTAAATATATGTAGGTACCTATCTACCTACGTTCTGAGGAAAGTAATAACGATGATAGTAATAATAACAATAATACATATAAAAATAATTAGATCATTTTTATAAAAAGCTACACGCTTATAACAAAAAAAATCTAATAATAATACAAACTTGCTACTAGCGTTTTTATGCGAACAAGGAAATCTATCGGCTATTTTTAAATTTGTATTTTATGTTTTTATATAAGTCAAGGCCAATAGATAGGTCATATCTAAATAGTTATGCAATTTTTTTTAATTTCAATTAACATTCGTTCATTTAAACGAATAATTTCGTTTAGTTTTTAAAGTTGTCCTTTTTGGCGCGTTATGAAAATACGTGTAACGCATTCATAACCTTCATAACTTTAAAGTTACGTGAGTATTCATAAAATGTGTAGAGCCGTGAGTTTTCGCTTTATTTACTTAACGAGTTCGTATGTTCTAGTGCAGGTGCCGTCCCAACCTTCAACTTTGATGGTCTGAAACAAGATTAACATATTTAAGATTGTATGCACATGCTATGACTAGATGTATTGTATATATATTACCACACTTTTCCTCACTTGAAACAGTTGTAGGGAATGATTTTCTATTAGAGTTATCGTCAATTTTCAATGCGAAACATAACGCAGGTAAAATTGTCATTAATATTTTCTGACTAATTTTAATGTCATATAAGCATTTACAGTAAAATATTACACCCATAAAACATAATTAATTTTCTGTGGCATTTGAATATGCCCAGTAAATGTAAGTCGATAATTCAGTATTCTCGAAAGGTCGACAGTTAAGTCAATAAATCGTAAATGAAGTATAAACAAAGGAAGTTAGAGTAATCACTTAATGAATAGGTTATTTTTAATGTCCTGTAATCGTTTAAACAATTATTAATGACGCGTCATAACTTACTCACCAACAAAGATTTTTCAAATAGTAATAAGAGAGTGTGCCTACGTGAATTGGTACATTTTTCAATTGCATTATTTTAACATAAACTTGGTGTCGTGCGCGAAATATTATGAAAAAAATTAGTTACCATATAAATAAAATCATCAGTATATTCAGTGACATGATAACCTTTCAAACCGTTGGCGGCTACTTGTGTTTCTATTAATTTGTTTCCTTCAATTTTCATGACAGCTTTGACCTGAAATTGTTTTACAAAAGACTTTTTATTATATCCTCACGAATGTAAATATAAATGTAAATTCTCTTTAAGATTCTTTTGGACAATGAATCGGTTATGTGCAAATATATAAATATGTATAAGTAGTATCTACAACTTGAAAATTTCGCGTGAAAGTGTATACTATGTATTTAAAAAAAAGTTTTCTAAATTCCACCTTCTGTGAATTCATTGTGTTTTGTTTTTATACAAACGATTTTTTCATGCCAGAGTCAGAAGCATTGTCTGGGTAGAAGAGGTGTGCTAGTTGGTTCGTTTTTGAACTTGTTCGTATATTGTATGCAGACAAACTGTTATGAAGCATTCGGCATTCACTCTTCTTTGTTACTACTGTAGTGAAAATTGTAGTGGAGAGTGGTAATTGCACAAACACCGAGCCTATTTTGTTTTAAAAATTATAAAGAGAATGCAATCCAATTTAGGTTATGATAAAATCTGAATTATGTTTATGTGACGACGCAAGAGCATGAACTGTCCAGTTTAAAGGAGTCCGCGTCGCGTGCTTTGTGGTCAAGGTGAGCGACGCTTGTAGCGAAAGATTACAAGCACTTGTTTGATTTGCAAAGCACGTGTAGTTTTAGGAAAGTAAAAGAAATTTTCGACAGCGGTCGTGTCGCTGAAATGTAACGATCGGCATTGCGGTGACATTTTGCTTTTAATTTTCCTTCATTAAGAGTTACTGGAAGCCGGTATTGGTGGGTGAAAAGTCTCCATGTAGACCAGCGTGGTGGCTTCAGATTCGATTCCTTGGACATAAACATCTAATACACGGTATTAAAAAGTGGTTTGAAACGAAGTTTGAAACAGTGTAGACAGTTGTTTTATGCCAAATTTCATGTCACATTCAAACGCCCTTGGTTTGAGACCGGTTTCAAACCGCCGTTAATTATTGTCTAGCATTGGCAATAGAGTTCTTCTATCAGTAATTCTTACCTTTTCACCATCAAGTCGCATACTTTGGAATTCCACGCCTGGAGTAAATTTAACTTTGAAATTCTTGAAAGTGGTGATAACAGTAATGAGGTATGATCCGTCCTGATTTCGGGACAGAGTGCAGTCACATGGCAAGTTAGTTATAATTTTACGCACAAGCAAGCTTACACCTGCAACAAAAAACAAGTTTTCTTTTCGTGATGTCCTTGATTTGGTTTGAGAATTTGAAAGAGGAAACAACATGTGTATATAGAATATCACTAAACTACTCAGACTTGCTCTAATCACTATAATTTTAATATGTATTAAATCTAATCAGCAGCCAATTAATATAGGGAGCAAAAATACTAACCCAAATATTCTAGATATTCTTCAAAATTTTCCGAATTCTTCATTCGATACCTTTTGTCGAGGTATCGTTCCATTTTTCGTTAATTTTAATATACTTTCTGAGATAACCACGAATTCTTAAATACCAATTGCTTTTATCATTGACACACTATCTCTAACTAAAGTGCACAAAATCCATAAAAGATTAGTACGTTATCAATAAACGATAAAACTTACGCAGTAATGTAATACATGTATATTACGAAGTCAGGTTTTTATTGTACATAATAATAGGCTTGCGCTTGACTGCAAGCTTACCTGATGGCAACTATGGTGCTTGTTTAGATGTGGCACGCTTGCCTAGGAAACTAGGAATCGCTAATACACTTTGTCTTGAATCCATTCAATATATAATTTATACGTCAACACACCAAGGTTCAGATGGTTTCTAAACAATCACTTTTCCAACTTGTTGCGTACCTACGTAAGTACCAAACAAATAATGCCGATATAAAAATATTCGGTGTTATAAATGTAATAAGGCCGTAAATAATAATAAAAACAACAACAATACGTCCGATATGTCCGCAGTCTGTAACTAAAATGTCGAACACAGCAAAAGCATACATACGGAACAGGCTTGGCTTCTCGCATTCGCTGACGTTTTATTTTTTATCTGTCCGACTGCGATGATGTCACTCGATCTAAACGTTCACTAACAAAATGCGCAGTTTAGTATTCTTGAATAGCTTTAAGACCTATAAAGCTTAAATGAATATAATTAAGATAACCGATTTAAAGTGATAAAAATATTTAATAGTCTCGCTATATTAATAAAGTTTAAGGTTAACTATTTATTGATTCATATTTGCTTATTTCACCAGAACAATGATATACTACGATAATAAATAAACCGTCAAATTAATTATCATATTTTTATATGTTTAAAATCATTGCAATATAGAAATCTCTTCAACCTATTCGAAATACAAAACCAATATTCTCAAGTGTCAACACGTAGGTATACTCGTCTTAATTTCATCTGGTTTTTGTAACGAATAAAGTGACCGAGGATAATATTTACCGAACTATCAAAGAAATAGGTATCTAAATCAGAACTCCGAACTAACAACGAACATACTATTATATATACACACAAAACTGGGATAAACGATAAATGAAGACTTAATTTTAAACGATAAATAAAAGATAAGTAATTAAAGATAAATTATGTTACTTAGATAATTAATGTTATTGGTTTGTATTTTTGTCCTTATTAGTCATAAGACATTGTACACAAACAAATCGATAGACGTGTGCACGTGTGTTATCAACAATTTAGGTCATATTTATTATCGTATCTCTCCTGGCTCGTCGGTTCCTTGTACTGGTTAGAGTTCC
>DWGJ01005272.1:0-10584 GCA_018246895.1 Aspitha aspitha aspitha
CACAGGGATATTTGGCACTCGCTGCTTTCTGCCTACCCCGCAAGGGACCTGGCGTGACGATATGTATGATACTGACTCGGTAGCGAAATTTATAAATGAGCCTTACTCGTGTAATTGTTTATCACAATTACTCACACACTACATTTCCTATAACATCAAAGATCAACGAAATATGTTTCTATGTAAAAAAATCAAAATTAAATAAAAAAAATTACCTTATGCTCTAAAAAATACACAACATAAAAAAGCAAGCAAAAAAATATCCAGCGACCCAAAACAGTCATCAAGAATCCGTAACATGCACGTAGACACGAGTGTAACATTTTGCGTGCGACTAGTCTTTCCCTGTAAAATCACTACATACTATAAAACAAAGTCGCTTTCTCTCTCCCTATGTATGCTTAAATCTTTAAAACTACGCAACGGATGCGGATGCGGTTTTTTAATCGATAGAGTTATTGAAGAGGAAGGTTTATTATGTAAAATAATCATGGGAATTGTTTTACTCCAAATTTAACGCGTGTGGGCCACGGGCAGTAATGAATAAATCAAAACTGCTGGGTCGATTTTAGTCATTTTTTCAGCGAGTGACATAGGCTATATATTTTACACCCGTGCGAAGCCGGGGCAGGCCGCTAGTAATTTAATAAACCGTTGCTAATTGTAAACGAGTGTTCCGTTAAAAATCCTTCATATCAATGTTTAGACATTTACTGTATTTAAATGCTGGTATATATGAAGCCATGTTGTATAATGTAACGTTAACGTTAAATACGTTCAGAACAAATAACTTAAAAACCTAAGTAAACAGATTCACAATTTCCCCAATGATCATAGATTTCATATATTTATAATTTGCGATTGTAATATATTTTTACATCACTTGTTACATACATTCCCTTATCAGCTTGAAGGAATTATTATGTCCATGAATCACGTAAACGAGACATCAATGTCTGAAAACATGACTAAAATTGATGATGATGAATAAAATTATTTCACATTGTTTAGAAAATTTCGTCAATATTATCTGCTGAACTTGTTCAATTTCAGTTTTACAAATATCGTTTCAGATACAGAAAATTATAGGGCCTACTTTTAAAAACTCAAGATCTGTGCTGATTTCTAAGTGTAACTTCTAGTTTATAAACTTTCAAGCACAAATTCAGTCTCATGGAAACTTAAAATAACTAAGATGGTTATATTAAAAATGCAATTAAGGAAGTAAAGGTGTCTACAGGTTTTATTTATTGTTATTATCAGTGCATTTTGGATATCTGTCAATTCTTAACTCCATAAGTCTTCTATAACTTCAAAATCACTACTGCTTGGTATTCACTATGAAATAATAAAATTACCTATAAAAAAAGTTACAAAAATGTTAAACACCCTGAAGAACATTTAAAAAATAATCTTATCTAGATGTAAAAAAAAACATAAATACATTTCAAGAATCAGTTTATTATGTTCTCTGAATTTATGAAGAACATTTGAGACATTTCCATTATCCAATTAAAATGTTTTCAGATAAGTTCCATAATAAAACTTGCTTTACGAATATTAACCTAGTACAAGCCACGTTCCTATTTCTGTCTTAGTTAAACGTAGTAAACACGTGCGCAACATGTGAAATTCCATAACTGCTCACTGGTAGGTACTCACACTACTAATAGAATAATATTGTCTTTAATGGTATTAAGTATGGTTTATTTATTTATTTACATTTTATTCGTAACACTGAAAAGTTATACAAAGGGCGGACTTAAAGTGGCGCTTTTGGGTGAATAGAAATCAAAATCAATATAACGCGAGATAGCTTCAACATAATAGAGATATTCTTTAAATTTTTTTATCTAAACATTACATGTATTTGCAAAAAATAAGTAAACAAGCACGTCACCAAATCTGCATACAACAACATGCATAATGGAATTTAGCCCCGAACGAAATATTATCAGTAATATACAATTAAACTAAGTTATTATACAACAATGTCAAATAGCTTAAGATAATATAAATGTACATAGATTCATCGACGTTACATTGCAAAATTACTGAATCAACAGGCACATAAACATTAAAAAAAATAGTCAAAATTATAATAAACGTATGTATATACTTTAAGAGCTTCATCGATTTTTGTAACTGTTCCATAACCAGTTACAAAAGAAGTATTATCTTCATTATTTCGTATCTGGTAATGAACAAGATTATTTTTATTTGTAATTATAGAAATAATTTTTTTTTACATTTTCGTCAGCGTAACAGCCACAGCCATTTATTTAAATTTTTAATTTCAGTACCAAGAAGGTATTTGCTAACATTAAACTGAATATGTGACACTTCAGGTTTTTGCTAGAATATGGTGTATTATTCTGCAATAAATAACTATTGTTGAGCGAAATGTCCTTGTTGAGCACATGACGCCAATCTATCGTAACCAATTTTACTATCCATGCTAGGAATAGTTACGAAAATGGACGAAACGACTTTACACATACTGAAGTTATACTTCTTTGTCGTCGTGGCGTTCATTATATTCAGTAACTATAAGCATCACAAAAAAACATCCACAAAAAATATTAGCAGAACTACATTTACTTCATTTGACAACTATACATACATATCGTCACGCCAGGTCCCTAACGGGGTAGGCAGAAAGCAGCGAGTGCCGAATTCCTCTATAACTATATGTCATTATTTTCAAAAATAATTTGCTAACACTGACTTTATATCAAGTGAAACAATTTAGGAGTTTACTTTTTGAATTTTTTTTGTGTTCAAAGTAGCCTTGGAAGCTGAACGAAGCTAAGATGTACTTTGGATATGCCGTACTATATGTATATACATAGCTATATAATTATTTCGAATTTCCGAAATTAGAAAACAGCGATTATACAAGTGGCAGGGAATAAATTAATTAATTTATGTATATAACAATTATGTTAAAAACGACGTCACTACACGATATTAACAGCTTCTTGTGAAACATTTCCTGTAATTATTTTTATGTTATGCTATTAACGCGGCGCTATGCATTACACGCGAATGTAGATATTAACCCCCTAAAGAAGTATAACTTCACCGAAAATTTGCAATTGCTCTTTAGGCCGATATTCCTACTGTCATTCGTCAAGAGCGAGAGTCGCTACGTTTGCCCAGCTACAAGAGGCAATGCCGCGCGCACACCGCCTGTTCCTTAACACGTTCGATGCGTAACACCAACAGCAAACGTAAGTAAATGAATTAAAATTATATTGATGACTTACGTCTTTTTGATTTACCAATCTATCATTTGATTTCATTTTTCTCATATCTTTGTTGTCACTAATATTAAAGTTTAAATCGATCTTTTTCGACATGTCGACGGACGCGTGCGTTTTGTAGACTGCGATCACAACACTGGCCGCGTAAAACGAATGCAGGGTGCGGGTATACCAGGTGCCGCACTGTATTCATATTCTTCAATGAGGTACCAGGTCTAAAAAATCTGGTGTTAAGCTAGCAACATCTTTGAACTCTAAAAACACATCTCAGATATATATTTATCTCCTTCCTATACCGAAGCAAACAGAAGTTATGCCTTTCGCACCACGGGGTTGTTTTTCTTAGCCGCACAGCACACGAGTCACGTATAAGGTGTTTTCGACCTGGCTTCGCATTGAACGTGTTAAATATCCACTAAGCTGTCATTGGGATGTAGTCGCTGGGTAAGCGTTGTCGGGATACTCAAGATCGACGAATTAAAGTGGCTTATTGGCCTTGACATAATAAAATAAATATATAAATATTGATGATGAAAGGCGCAATTACTTGAAAGTCACATTAAACTTCACAGAGGATCCTAAGTTTTTATTACTCAATCGCCAGTTACGATTTAGTTTTAGATTGAAGTATAATAATGAAGAATGCTTTACTGTTCTGCCTCGTGTTCCTGTGATTTATTATAGTTTCTTATACTGGATTTGTCTCTGTACTTAATGTTTTATCATAGAAGCGTAACACCAGTAACGGTTTTAATAATAACGATTAAAAGTGATTGCAGCAAGTCACTTTCGAAAACGTTATTGGCCTTTTCCACTGGCGATATTCCCAAAAAAGTAATACTGTACGCCAATTGTTATCCGGTGCGAGTTCAGTTTTATGGGCCTCTTCATGGCATGATGGCAAATTAAGCAGTCTATTTCATTTGATGGCAAAAATAACTTTCCTTAATTTACTTCAAAATTCCAATACTTTACCCTTCTGATCCCAGTAGGTATATGATTTTCAGTCAAGGCCTTTCGTAAGGATTATAGAATATAATGAAAAGAAATACAGATAACTCATTTATCTGAATTGATGACATGTACTTGTTTTAACTTCATTCGTCGAATCAATTTGCACCTAGTCCCTACAACCTCATACAAAACTATACTAATAGTGGTGCAATGTGAAGCACATAAATAATGAATACTATTCTATCTGGCCATTTTCGGTGCTTTAGATAAAATGCAGTAATCAAAGTGAATCCCTTTTTAAGTATTAATTTAAGCAGTACTGTATTATATAAATCAATAACAATATTTTATATATGTATATGCAATAATAACTGCATACAGTCAAACTTTCAAGTCAATAATTAAGTAATTGATTTAAAATATCACAATAATCCCCCTTGCACATCTGAATTACATTCTAGTCTTGATTAAAGGCTGCTTCGAATAAATAGTATAGTCAAAGTAGTATAGGATAAAATAATTCCGTTCTATTGGTACAACACTTTTTTGAGCCATAGATTTATATAGGTCAATCTTATATGTAATAAAGAAACGAATCTTTTCATTGCTTAAAAAATACTTAAAAAATCAATGGGTCCCAGTCTAAGCTGTAAACTGAACTACACAATTATACCAGGCATAAAAATAAATTAAGATACAAAAAAGCAACATAATAATAGTACAGACTGTACTGCAGATATGTAAATAAACCAGCATTTCACACATTTGATAGCAGTAATAGAGCAACAGTAACTTACAAATGGAATAGAAGTGTGCAAACAAAACATTTAAATACTGTTTCACACTATTATCTGTGTATCAAACTGAATGCAACAATGATGACTCAAATTAATTCCTTACTCTATATGCACTATAACACAAAAATATCTTCATGCACAAAAAGACTATCTACACTAGACGTAATACGACCTTTTCATTGTATGTAACATCTTCCTCCTCCTCGGGATCATCTTCCTCCTGGAATAGTGAATACACATATAACTTATTGTGTGCAATTTTAAACCATGTTAGAAAATTCCATGCAGTTGTATCAAAATATTGTTCCGAGCTTATCGTCAATACAAGTACAAATTAAATGTGAAGCTTAAAATCTACTATACATAGTGTAAAAAAATATGGCTGGAGCCAGTCTTTATGCTACAGAGTTACAGATGTCAACTGTCATATGCCAATAAGTGTGTCGAAAATTCACAACTGAATTGTATCATTGAATATAACTAATTGCTATATATTATTCGCGAATTCCACATTTATTTACAGTTGAATTTTATTTAGATTTGAAGAATATTTATAATCAATCACCTTTTCATAATTTCTACAGCTAATGAATGCTTTTATTGTGCTTATGGAATTTTAATTTTTTAGATTACGAGTTTTAAGTTAATGTTCATATTAATAACATATCACTAAATAACAACAATGATCAACTAACATCAAACCCAAAGCATGTATCAACATCTTTCTCAAGTTTGATACATGTCCCAGCGCGATTGCGTTTGCCCAGCTGCTTGTTCAGCATTAGTGGATCCGTTTTGGTAAAGATTTCAAAACTTTGTTGACCATCCTCTGCAACAATACATGAAATAAGTAGTATTTATTCCAAGATGTGAATAAAATTATTTGACTTACTGTATTAATTTTTAATTATTATTATTATACAATCACGTCAAGTCCCTGATGGAGTAGGCAAAAGCACCAATTACCAAATATCTCTGTCCTTACAAATCTGAATTAAGTTAATAACTATAGAAAATAAGGGGAACAAATTTGGTTTTGTCATTATTAAGCATTAATTAATACCTATGCATATAGAAACCAAAAATTATTTGATATAATTACAAATGTCCAATACCTTGCATTTCATCCTCTTCTTCATCTTCTTCTTCCTCTTCCTCCTCTTCCTCTATCTCCTCCTCTACCTCTTCCTCTACCTCGTCCTCCACTTCCTCTACGACTTCTTCCTCCTCTGCAGGATATTTTGGGGCCATAACAGTAATCTGTTGCTCTGTGCCGTCCTCCAATTGAATGACCTCTAGTACCACATACTGCTGCTCGTCACCCTCGCCTACGGTCATGACCTCGGTGCCTTTAATATTGTTTTCGGTCTGTTCGTCAAGCTTTAAATCTCCGTCTTCGTCATCATCCGTATCCTCGTGGATAGGTGACATCTGTAAACAAATAATATAGGTGTCCAATAGTTCATTACTAAGCATGTATTAAAATCTCATGTATTTGCAAATATGAATATTAAATATCAAGGATAATAAGTCTAATAATAATGCTAACCTTCGGCTGCTTAAACTATGCCGCAAGCAAAAACAATAATGTACACAGCTTGTTACTGACTTTTCTTTAAATAATTTCCAGAATCATTCACTTTACTCTAGAATTACCTTTTATTACATTCCGTAGAGGCCACATTTACGATGTAAATGTATTGTTTAAATGAGTGTTCTTTCTTATCATTATAAGACCTACCATAAAGTCATACACTTTAATTATTAATAATGCATTCTTAAATGCAGTCTGCCAATATTGCTTGATCTGATTATGATTTATGTCAGAAATACCTTAGTATAGCAATTTATTGTTTTCCATTTAAAAACAATAAATAAACATTTTCATATAGATATTCATATCAAATGCAAGGCTGTGTGGGTAAAGGTAGATTATTTTATGAGATATGTTGGTCGCTGAGCCATACTCTCAGTAAAGTTAAGCAAAGCCAAGGTTTTTCAGAAATCATACAGTTATTTTAAAGAGCTTGAATTATGCCTGGCATCTACTTTATTAACCTCGCTCTGGAACATTACAACACAGCTGCAAGGGTCTCAATTAATTCGCAAAAAAAGTTCCTTGGCTGTTCAGGTTTTGCTTATGTCAAAGATTTATTTTAACATCAGCAAAAAAATATAATCCTTAAACTTGTCAATACATATACATACACAAACATTTCTTCTCATCATCTACTTTAATAAATAAGCAAGCAGTAGCACTTGTATTTTGTTGCATGCTCTTAATCCAAAAGATTTGTATGTATATATATGCATGTGACTCGAATATTTATATTACGCTATCTACAGATTATATACTGTAAAGACTGCCTTACGTCACACAGGCAACAAGGCCCTCTCTGTTAGTAACATTCGCTCTGCAAGCATGATTAATTATTACACACATTTTATACTTTCTTTTCAATTAGACTTCATAGTTTATTGTCTATAGTACTAATGGTTGTTGTTTTACAGTAATTAACATAATTTTTGTGCTTAGCTTGACTGACAAACAATACTTTAGAGGAGATGCTGCTGTACGCTGCTGTGCTTTGCTCTGAACACATATATTTGGCATTAAAACTTTTTCATGAAATAGAGCTTGCATATGTCATGATATTGTTTAAAAAAAATTCCAGGTGTTGTCACCTATCTTTGATTTTTTAGCATTGCAATGTTAACTTAAATTCGCAATGATAATATCTAGCAAGATAGATACTATCAATATTTTTTGAAATTACTATTCACCGTATATTATAGCAGAAGCATAGATCCATTGATTTTTCTCTATTTATTATTTTATGTACATTACAGTACTTTATAACATGTATTAAAAGATATTTATAGTAAAGTTATTAAAACCAGAATGGAAAGAATGCTAAATGCCGTCGTATAGGCTTCATGTTAATAATTTTTTTTTCTATTGATAAATTACTGTTTCGACCCTCATACATGCCATTGATAAAATGGAAATAAACTGTTCACAGATTATAGTGATATAGCAAAGAAAGGCTGAAATAAGTTTTTGAGATACACTTAAAAATAAAATTAAATCAATATGCTAAATATATTATATAGTGTCTTTAGATTTAAATTTTGAGTAATAATCACTAGCTTGTTTATGATAAATTCGCATATTGCGTCAACCTGCAATGCTAATATGAAAATAATTGTAGATGGTAGAACCTGTATATGGTTCACCCTGGTAAGCACCACCGCCACACCTATTTCTGCCGTGAAGCAGTCAACTGTGTTTCGGTCCGAAGGGTATGGTTGCCAGTTCACTTGTATACCAGAGGCGACCATCTTAGTCCCCAAGAGTAGCAATGCATCTGTGACTGACTTCTGATAGGGTAACTACTAATACTTACTAACTGCACCTACTAACATATACTAACTGGTCTAATATCACTAACAGTCCCATTCCTGCAGTCCTGTTACTAAAGAATAGTCACCAACTAATTCACATTAACACCTTATACTAACTGAATTCACACTAACAGTCCCTACAGCCCTATTAGGAAATGGTTACAGCAGCCACTTGTGACTGCTGCCTGTGCATATGCTACTCTATTCTAATTTAAAAAAAATCTAGTACAGTATATAATGCTGATGCTGAGGACAATTTAGTTTTCATTATAAGGTATTTGATCGTTCCTCATTAATGACGATGGATATTTACTGAAAATAATACCTTTGGTTGAATTTCTGGAGCGATCTTCTTCTGTCTGCCAAGTTTAAGGGCGAGTGCTCGCTCATGGTGTCCAGATTCTGGGTCGTGAACGGCGAGATGTCGAATAAGATTACCCTTGTGTGCAAAATTACGTTTACATTCATGGCATGAATGTGTTTTCTCCTTAGGTGGTTTGGGCACATAGTCCGGATTATGATAAAGATTTTGATGTCGGCGGAGCAATTGCTTTTGCCTATATAAAATAAAAGTGGATTACTAATTGTGTAAATGTAACTATAAGTACTTATTAATAATTTTTACATCACATAGATAATAATGATAATTTTTTATATAAAAATGTTTCTGTAATGTGGGAAAGAGCTAGCTGTCTATAATGAAGACAAGCAAACTAAAAACTTATTGTTGTATTTCATAGTAGAGTTCATACAAATGAACCATAATTGAACACAATACTGTTTAAACTCCAATACATTAACAGTATTTCTGTATTAAATATTGGGTTGATTGTATGCTGAAAGTTTAAGCCATTTTAATTTAACAATAAATTAACCTGAATGATTGGTCGCACTGATCACAAGCAAATGGTTTTTCATCTGTATGTTTAAGCATGTGTGACTTGAGATGACGATAAGTTGTTGATGCATAAGGGCATAGTTCGCATTTAAAGCACTTTTCGCCTTCGTGGGTCTGTAAAAAAGAACAAAAAATGTACTAAGATATCCCCTTAATATAATACTATAATCAGAATACATTAGAGACTTGAATAACCTTGTTGTGAATTTTACAAGAATATCGATCCGGAAATGTCTTCCCACATCTCTTACATTTAAGAGGTTTTTCAGAAGTATGCAGTTTCTGAACATGAATGCGCAAATCTGTTTTACGTCCACATTTAGCTGGGCACAATTCACAAGCATAAACAGGCTTCTCTGCCACTGAAAAAGAGAAAGGAACATATCTCATGTTTCACAACACTACATGACAAAAATAGATATAAATGAATAAACAATACATACCATTGTGTATAAGTTTATGCGCTTTTAATGAGTTAGACTGTGTAAAGCACATGTTGCAGTGGTCACATTTGTATGGCTTCTCACCCGTGTGAGTGCGCAAGTGTCGCTTGAGCTTGAAGGTATCTGGTGAAGCGTAGGTGCAATGCGGACACTGTGGAAATTTGTTCATGTAATAAAGGAGCTGCATAGCTATACCTATGCATTAAATTTCATCATCAATTATCACTACATTTAAAATAAAAATCATACCAATACAATATGGTGGAAAGTTGTTGAGACAGAGCAGTAGAGATTTCTTGTGTCTGTTATTTCATATTTCAATTTGTACTACATAGTAATAAATTATGTAATATACATATTGTTGTACTTATTTTTAAACATCACTATATATAGTTGTAAGTTTCTTCGTTCATTGATTATTTGGTGCAGACTCAAAATTATTTAGGTATACATTAGGTTAGTTTATAACGTTAGTTATTAAAATATAATAAAAAAGGTTTTTTATTTTTTGCTTTACAGTTTTATCGTCAGTTTAATTTTTTTATTCAAGAGTTATTATTTGAAGGACTCAACAGTGTTTTGAATATAGTCTTTAGAATGACTCTTAAACTGTGCAAGAAAAATGAAATCTAGTAAACAATACCTGGTATGGCCGTTCCCCAGTGTGGCAACGTACATGGCGCCGCAGCTTTGAAAGTTCAACAGAAGCATAGTCGCACTCCGTACACTTGTGGGGCTTCTCATGTGTGTGCTTGTAGCGGACATGTCTTACCAAGTCGCCTAAAACGATTACATCGTAATGTAATTTTAAACCACCACCT
>DWGJ01005273.1:0-10583 GCA_018246895.1 Aspitha aspitha aspitha
GCCACTTCTCCTACACATAAACTATAAGTGTGCCAAATTTCATACTCCTCCGTGCCCGCAATTTTCGTAAAAAGGGAGCCAAAGTTTTCCCTTCACGTATTTATATTATGATGTTCATTCTAAGGCCTCTGCCACGAATTTTGTGGGCAGCAGGACGGGCGCGCCTGCGGCGCGGGAAACGCATACGTGTTCTCGAAACCAAGAGACAGATCGCGTGGCGCTATAGCGGCGTAGTGTTGTGTTCGTACTTGTGTCGCCGAGATATTTGTTTTTATTCGCGAATGAAATGTCTGAACAAGCGCGACAACATCTTTTTGATTCAAATTTATTTTTAACACTCGATTTATTGTGGCCAAAAGAAGTGAATTCCTACTATAAGGCAAGGAAAATAAGTTTTTATCGAAATTATCAAATAATTAAATTATCTAATTATTAAATTATTATAATCAAAATCATTAAATTATTGAGTTTTATCGAAATTATGAAGAACAGAGACCATGTCCAACAATTCTACGACTACACGAGAATGAGTGTAAAAACTTTTGACTATATTCTTGAAACTATCAAGGGGGATTTAGAGTGTCATTAATCCAAAACGTTATAGAGGTATATCTCCAGAAGGAAAGCTAGCACGTCCGAGGACATTTCGATAGGTCACAAAAATAAATTGCACAACACTACAATGTGGCCGCGCGGGCGGTCACCGCTTGACGGGAGCGCAGCGTTCGTTACCCGCTCCCGTCTCGCTGTTTTCGAAGGCCGGTCCATTTGATTGTACGCAAAAGATCTTGCCGCGCCCGCCCCGCTGCCCGCAAGATTCGAGGCAGAGGCCTTAGGCTTCACACTACCCGCATACCAAATTTTGTAAACGTGTAACTAACAGACAGTAGACAGACCGAATATTACTGCATATTATCATGGTAATTAGTAACGGTGTTTTCCCAAAAGCGTATGTTCATTTGTGTTTATGTTAGTGCGTGGAACATTTTAGACGTGTTCTTAATGAGCAATAAGTTGTATAAAAGCTTGTGCGAGGAATGTCATTTTTAATATATCCTGTTAGAAGTATTTTAAAGACTACTGATACTACTGGCTATCAGAAAGTGCAATTCCTAGCTTCCTTTATTTATAGGATTATCTTTCCGAGTAATTATTTACTTGGAAGTGTATAACGCAGGAATAAATACAATTTATACATATATGTATGTATGTACTTAAGATATGTATATACATAGGTACTTAAGATAAAAAGTGATTATTGTACTGTTATATCGGCGCAAATTCCGTTACACCACGACACTCAAGCGCTGAGGCGACAAACTGCATGCCTTCACGTAATTTTGTTCTACTATGAAGAATGTTAACGGTAATAAGTTACCTCGAATCTCTTTGGAAACATTGCAATGCCAATGTATTTTAGATCCTATTTTCATTTAGGTTTTTCATATTATAATAATACGAGGCAGGCCAGTTTTAAATGCGTTCAATTAGCCATATTGCTCCAACATTTGTAAACTGTTTAGCACAACGTGAAGTGAATACCTTGGTATGGCTTTTACATTTTGTGTTGAATTGTATAGAGTTTAACATGCGCATTACTATTTTATTTATTCGTTTACCCTTTCATATCATATTCTTTTTATTCATATATCGAAACAAAGTACATTTATTATTAATTCAGTTAATCATAGAAATATTCATGTTATTGTTATGTATGCGAAGACGGCTAGAAGTAAAAAGAACATGAGTTAAACAAGATTTACTTAAGAGAGTCCTCTTGTTTCCTTTCGTTTTACAGTAAAAAAAAAATTAAAAATAAAAAAAATAAAAAAAAATAAAAAAAAATAATAATAAACGTACAAAAATTTCATAACAAACGGCCCAGAGGTTTTGCCATGAAAACATAAAAGTTAGACAGAGCCTGACTCGCATTTATAATATTTATACCTATATTAGTACCTATATTGGTATGGTAAGTATTAGGAATGGAATTGTAGGTGTTTAATTGATCTGTTTGAGTGTAAAGGACAATTTTTACTGTACATGAATTGTCCAATGTAAGTGATGTTTTATCTGGATAAAGTTTAATATTGAGTTGGAGGAAATAGGTTGGAAAATAATAATATTTTTGTTAATAGATATATGTACAATTTAAAGATCAAAATGGTTAGTGTGACTATACCTTAGGAAATATACTTTTGCTATCGTGGACTTAAGTTAAAATTTTGTGAACGACTACAATCTCAAATAAATTATTGTAATGTATATTAAGATTTAGGCAGCGTAAGCCTTGAGCCGTAAGGACCCGAAACCGGACTTTTTGTCGATTTTATCGATAAAAAAAAATTGACATTTCTCTACTACACATACATTTATTTTTCGATAAAAAAAGATGTAAATATTTGTTTATTATATGTATACATTAATGAACTGTTTATGAGCCGAATTATACGTAATGAAAAATTTTACAGGATATTAACGTCGGCGTCGCGGGACGCTTATGGCTTAATTAATACTTGTTACAACAAATGTTGATTTGAAGTCAAATATTGTAGCTTTAATTTAATGTAAACTAACCTGATCGGAATGCACAGTGGATGTGTGGGAGCTGAGCGAGGAGATACTGGCTACATCGTCCATGGAAGTGCTGGGCGCATCCTGGTGCACGGAGAGAGTGGGCGGTGCGGGCGCGCGCGGTTTCCTGCGCCGCGGCGTACTTGCGGGCAGGTTGGGCGTACTAGTCGTGATCGACGACTTGTGCATGCTTGAACTGGATGAAACGTAGAAAGAACACCACACGAGAAATCATGACAACTGCAACTACTATGCCTTAGAACTTTCAACCAGTTCTCATAGAACAATTCACTTTCAATATTTGTACATACATACAGTTACGCTTATTTCCTATAAGGGTAGGAGTCTATATTCTACAGTTATGACAAACTATATTTTTGTCCTGGCTTTCCTTAAGTACCTACATCTACGGTTTGATTAAACTCCTCCTCATAAATCTATCTCTTCCGACTCTACTATTCTTTCTCGCGTTATAAAACTGTTTCGTGATAGTATCACTGTTCATTCATAGCAGTTATTACTCGTAATATATTCTTTTACATCAAATCGTCTTCTAACCGGATCATGCCTTACTTTATCAGCTATATACTCATTTCTACCGCACAACTTTAATTTTATTTCATTTCTGTCATACCGAACATTCGATACATTGGATATTAAATGGGTGATTAACATGAGAGAAATCCCGCGGTTTCTAGGTCATCGGCGACGCTCGTCCAAGTACATACCACTGCAATACCGGGGTTTTAAAAAACGACTAATTTCACTCGTGGCTCATTAACATTGTTTTAATTTATTCTTGGCTCGTACATAAAACTGCATTTTGACCACAAGTCGGCGAGCATAGCCGACAGTTTTAGCAAGACGGCGCAGAGGATGCATGTAATCTATGAGTATGCATTGTAGCGGGTTTAAGAATTCACAACTATGATTCCATAATAAAATGTATTAAATGTTTTAGGATAGTTTTCATAACTAGGTTACTTAAATAATATGATTGAATATTGAATAAAGGTGATGTCAAATTACAAACATAATGATCTTAAAAAACTTAGGCAAATTTAAAAAAAACATATAATTGACAAAGATTCAGCAAAAAAAAATTGCTACCCTGAGTGGGAATTCTCCGCATTGTCACTAAAGTACCTATTACTTTTTAATACATCCTTCAGATGGGTATGGGTGCCACTTGCATGTGCTGGTAGCCTGGAGCATACTCAACCACCCCACTTATGTGCAGTTTATAAATAATGTATATCTTGTTCAAAAATTTAACTTTGGCAACACTTTTCAGTAACAACATATAATATACCTTCTAGATGTTGGCTCCTCCTCGTCAGAAGATGGTTCTTCACCATCAGACCAAAACGGGTTGCAAGCTGTGATGTGTCGTTTTCTGAATTAAAAATATGGTTATAGTTTAAAATTATGTTGTCAATCATTTTATCTAATATTTTTTTATACATACATTGGTGTTGAACTTTTATTTTCTGCCATTTTAGGAATTGGTTGGATAGGCGGCACATCATCTTTGTTTTCGTCTTCGTCACTGCTTCCAAAAGGATTAGTACTAACTTTTTTTTTATTTAGAGGTATTTTTTTTTCGTTAGCCTAAAATAGTAAAAAATTGTAAACTTTTTTTGTAAATAATTGAAAAGCCAAATTAGTCAAAGCATTTACCGTAGAGTCTTCGTCGTCGTCTGAAAACGGGTTTAAGTGATCAGGATATTCTGCTTCTTTATTTAATTTAAAATCATGGTTCAAGGTTTGTTTATTTTTTCCAGGCGAAATATTCTTTTTCCTTCTCGGTGGAACACTTATACTAATTTCTTGTTCCTTTTGAAGAGAATTGCTTACGTCTAAGGAACTGGTGGCATCTAAATGTAAAGAATTATTTTGCGCTATCCTACTATCATCTGTTATATTACATTCTTCATTTACCAAAATATTCGGCATACCATCTTCTGTGATAGATTTAGGATGATAGTTCTCAAATAAAGGATCTTCTGTGTTTGATTTTTCATTACTCGATGTTTTATCTGTTACCATATCACTATCTATTGTAACCTCACCAGATAGTTGGGTTTGTAAAAAATTAAATTGTTCAATATTGGTCTTGTAAATTTTTTCTGTTGCATGTTTATATAAATGCTCTTCTTTTTCTAATCTAACATTATTTTTTTCCAGTATCTGATCTTTCGATGTGATATCTAAGTCTATGGATTTTATTAACGTTTTATTGGTGTTGTGGCTTTCATTTATTTGCAAACTACTAATATTATTACTACTATTTAAATTAAGATTGTCAAGTTTTTCTTCAATAATTGAGTCTTTTTCTATATTTTTTTCAAACATATTTATTTTCTCTGAAAAATAAAATGTTTTATGACATTGTATATGTTTGTTTACATTTATAAAAATTGAATTGTATATTATTCAATATTTACTTTTGATTGATAAAAACAGTAACAAAATAAGGACTATCAAAATCAATATTATCTTGTAATGAACAGTAATGAATACTTCACATACATTTGCACTAACAGGAGTGAACATTTCTTGGAAGTACAAATAGAAATAGAAATGTTTAGAGACATGCACATGGCAAGTGAAATAAGAGTTATTGCATAACATACATTCTTACCTAAGATTGACAAAGGCCGGGATTTAAGTTTTATATTAACAGGTTCTTCCTTTTTGATTGTGCTGCTATCACAGACATCACTGTTGAATGCAACCATTCCAACTTGATCATTGTTATTAAGAAATTTTGGTATGTCTTTTTCATTGTTGCAGGTATCACATATAAATTCAAATAATTCATCAGCTGTGAAATTCTTTGGGTTCAGATGCCCTTCACATTTTTTACAGCGGAAGCATCTTCTATGGTAAAGTTTTTGTGATACCATCAGCCTCTGTGCTAGATAAACGGGCAGTCCACAAGCAGCACATTTGTCCAAACTAACTTTTCCAAATTTTATTGCTGTCTATAAGAGTATATGAGACATATAGAGAAGATTCAGGAATAAAAGAATAAAAGTGGACAACATCATACATCACAAAAGAGCAGTGCTACATACAGCATGCAACAAACAGTGCTTTTACAACTATACAGACTAAGTATTTAATTAATACTCACTGATGCAGGCACAGATGTTGATGATGCTGCTACTTTCGGTTCATTATCAGACACTTTTGTGTTGACTGCAAAATTGTAAAAAAATAATAATTTGTAATAATATAATTCCTAAGACCAAATAAAACAAGATGTAAGGTTAGTAAAAATGACTGGGAAATTACAAATGTAGAAATATTATGAGGTATTTTGAAAACAAATCTATACCTGCAATTGAAAAATCAGCATGATTTACATTTTTCTTAACTACTCTCGCCAGTTCAAATACAATGTCATCATGTTTTTTATAATATCAAAGGTAAATTATTTAATTAGCTAAGGAATCTGAATAGGTATGCAATATGTACATGCCTAGTCATTTTAAATTTTGTGGCAAATGATTAATTCTTATTAAATAGACTGGCTTCGTGGTCGAGTGATTAGTGACCCTGACTGCAAAACCAGAGGTAGTGTGTTCGGTTTCCACCCAGGACAAACATTTGTGTGACGAGCACATTTGTTTGTTCAGTCTGGTTGTAATAAAAATATCTACATAAGTATTATATTGTATTTGTATATATACGAGTATGTATGTTTATCAGCTTTCCGGTTACACACAAGCATGGATGCAAAACTATGGAACATATTACAACAATTGTGATTCCATACTAATATTATAAATGTGAAAATGTTTCTTTTGCCCTTCTTTTATGTCAACATAGAGCTATTGATGAATGTGATTTTTGATCTGTTTAGCTATCGGCATGGCAAATTCTTTTTCCAGAAAAATATCACAATTCCAAGGGACATTAAAAACACAATAATGATATGATTTGTGAACAAAATAAATTCTTTTAAACCATGTCAAGGTCAAAAGGCTTACATTTATACGACAAACTCCTATTTTATTAAACTTATAATTAAAATTACTTCAATATACACCTTTTTCCATTACCTAGTTAAAGTCATTTTCATCAAGTTTCATATTTTTAAGAAATAAGGAAACAATTCAATAAAAGCAGAGCATTTAAAAAATAAGCACCATTAAAACTTTTTCTATATGTAACTTAAAATTACCTGTATGACTTAATCGTTGATAAAACTGTGATAAGTATGTTAATACTGATAACCGATCTGGCACTTCATTTTCTAGCATGTCCTCAGGATCAAGTAGTGCAGGTATTCCCAAATGTTTTTCTGCAAGGCTATAAGCTATTTGATTGTTTTCATAAATATTTTCAGGCTTCAATTTTGATAGATCTCTGAAATTTATATGAAAATTAGGAATAATGCAGTAAGTGTTATAATTGTGATATAATAATAATATTGTTATAATCATTATCAAATCTCATTAACCGTAGAGGGTATTATTTAATAGACAATGGTTTTGAAACTCACATCAAGTCTGGTCTGAAATGATGTACTAAAGCACAAAAAGCCATTCCATTTCTCCAAGATGTTGTCATGTTTTCTATTTGTATATTGGGACAGTCCTTCACTAAACGCTTACACCATAGCTCCAAAGCTTTGGTTCCTTTTACTTCAGACATTCTTCATATAACATAAATGTACAGATTTTACAAAGCACGTATCATATTATATAGTGAGTCATTTTTTAACTTTAACTATAAGTTATGACCATCTTGATTATTGTACACATCTAATACAATCTAGCAAGTTATCCAAAAACAGTGCTTCAAGTAGAGGTTTATTGAAAAATATTGTTAAACATTCTTGCAAATGCATTTGTCAAAATAAAGTTTTAAGTTGGCTGATAACTTGATAGGTCCTTGGTTGGTTTACTTGGTTTGGCTGGGTTGGCATTTTGGCAAGCAATCTGCACAGATAAAATAAGTTTTATGTTATCAAAACACAGACTTATAAAAATGTTTCTTGGACATTATTGACATGACTAGTTTCTAATTAATCTTATTTAAGTCTGGTATTACTACATAAAATTTGCTATCTTAAAATGTATTAGGATTAAATCATTGTACAATTAAAACATTGCTATTTTAATTTGATTCTGAGTCGGTTTAATTTGACAACTAGCTGTGCCCACGGCTCCGCCCGCATGGACATCAATGTGTTACAAAGTATTTCCCGCGTAAATCTAGCCGCGGGAATCCTATGGTAAACCACGCGACCTCTTCAACAGCAATCGTTATATTTCAGTCAATTTACATAAAACGGTTATTTACTGTATAGTAAAACCTTCCTCAATCAAGAGTTGCACTATCGTTTAGTTAAAACCGTATAAAAATCCGTTCAGTAGATTTTGAGAAAATCGCTCACATACAGACTGGGGACTTTGTTTCCTAATGTAATAATAATATAGATATAGATTTTACAGCTTGACAAAATCGGCCCCGAGGTATTTTTTCAACATTCTTTCTGAAACAACACGGAAAACTACATGGACATAGATCTATAAGAAAAGTACAAAATATGTACTCTCTCTTTCTCTGTATGTATTTTATTTCTTTCTTTCTACCATTATACAACAAAAACGATGGAATTCGCTCGATAATAAGCAATATTTTTTTATTGTAATTTAAATTTTTGCTTATTTTTCAACGGCACTTAAACGGTGACGGAAAAGAACGGATTTTGGATTGAACAGGAAGTTTTGAAAATGGAACAGTAGAATACGTGAAATTAAAAAAGTTTAATAAGTTAAAGTTCTAAATAAGTTTATTTTTTAATCATTGAACAGTATATAATAGAAGGAATTAACACTAGGTCAACTCTAAAACATTTATTACAAAAGCATTTAAAAATTAGATAAGAATTTGACGACAGATTCCGAAAGCATCAGGTTTGTAGCCTACAGGGCATTGGTTAGGGACGTTGATTATATTACGATTGTTATTTTCTTCAGATAATATCTCAATTGTGTCAACAACGTTTACTTCAGTATCCGTTTGTCTTCTGTCTCTATCTTCCAAAATTCTGAAATACAAACTTTTTCGTATAAATAAAATATAACCAACAACGCCTAGTCTTCTTAATTCCCTGTTATAGTTTCTAATTACGCGGAGTACTTCCACCTATCAAAATAAATAATTTACTATAAATAGGGAGGAAAATACTTGATCAACTAGTTAAAAACAAAACATAACACGTTACTATCTTCACTAGGCTAGAACTGATTAAATATAATTTTATTTATAATAAAAAAATCCATTCTATTGAGTAATATAAATAATTTTTTCTATTGTATTCAGTGTTTTAGAAATAGAACGTGTAGCTACCTACATTAGGTGTTTGCATAAAAATATGTACAAATCTATGTCAATTACAATTCACTTACGGTTCATCAAATATTTTTGGAAGTGGCGTCGTAGGTCTGAAGAACCTCCATACATCGCGGCAAACTCCGTTAATTAACTGTTGCCCTGGAGGGCAGTTAGTTGGGACTGTCACAACATTTCTGTTCCATAATGAGGGAGCTCTGTAAAAAGCGTAATATAATTAGGTTTATCAGAGTTTTTAGATATTATTGAAGTATGTACGATTTAAATTAAATTTTAAACCATTATCTCTTAATGTATATAATGCATTAGAGTTGGACCAATATTATTTTTATGTGCAAACTGTTCGCCAGGTGAAGTACCACCGCCACACCTATTTGTGCCGTAGGGTTGTTGAGGAAGTGATTATGAGGAAGAGGAGGAGGAAGAGGAATTGTCACCTGCTGATTTAGAGGATGCGGATGAGGAAGAGGATATTTTTTGAGGAAGAGGAAGCGGAAGAGGAAGAAAAAAACTATCCGCTATAGTCAAAATCTTGAAATCTCAAAAAGTGCACATAGCAGGTTTTGGTTTGACAACGACGATATGCAAAGGACGATATGCAATATATTGCTCGATGCAACATTGATGTAATACACGATGTAGGGCACCTTAAGGTCGTGCGCCTTCTTGAGATGGGCCCTGAGGCCGTCCAGGTCGCAGGTCTTGGGCGTGTCGGGGTCGAGGGCGTTCTGGACGGCCTCGGCCCACTCGCGGAACTGGTCCGACTTGAGCTTGAGCCGCTCCAGCATGGCGGGCAGCTCGTCGAGCGTGTAGCGGTAGCGCAGGCGGTGGCGCGCCGGCGCGCACGCGCACAGCTCGCGCGCGTGACGCAGACAGGCCACGTGCGCCGTGCACACGCACGTCGCGCACGACAGGAAGCACGTCGTCTTGCACAGCTGACACTGGCGCTCGTCGTCCGGCAGCAGCTCGAACGCCTCGCGCTCCGCCTCCGTGACGCCCTTTCACAATGTTAGCATTGTTAAATAACGAACGCGCGACGGTCCTCGGTGCAACCGTACCGGGTAGGCAATGTTAATAAAAAAAAACCTTCCTCGATACGAGTTGTTTATTCCTCAATTGTTCTGACTCTTATAGTTTTCACAAAAAATATTACCACCGTGATTCAGGCTTCCGCAGAGCGCCATCTAGTATACCGCGAGTGAACCACAATTTAAGTAGTTCACTCCACGATCTGGATGGCGCCGGTAGGAGATAAAATTACACCACGCATTGACAATTACATTCATCGGAAGGTTTGTTCTACAATTTCCTTATATCGCGAACGAATTGTAACAAACGATCTAAATTTATTAATGGAATGATTTTAACTAATGGTAAATATTGTAAAACGGTAAATTCATGTTTAAAATTTGTACACAAGTAAAAGGCAAAACATGGAGTATGGACTAACAATTCTATAACATCTTTAAATGTTCCCATATTTGTGCTGTCGTATCCGTGGTCATGAGTACAGTCTTTACATTGTTAAAACATCAACAATGACGTGATTAGAGCTCAGGCAGAGGGACGGACACTATAAAAGCCGTGCTCTCGTAGTTGTCGGGAATCAGTATTATTACGAAGTTCATAAAAATCAG
>DWGJ01005274.1:0-10583 GCA_018246895.1 Aspitha aspitha aspitha
CAGTAATGATAGGAGTCTGTGAGACCCCATGTCCAGGCTAGTGTAACAATAATGTCATGTCCACAGTTAAAGGTTAAGAATTATTTTATAACTGTATGATAGATTCATATTAATCCACGTAAAATCCATTCTACTTGTTATTTAGGTCAATGAGAAAAAATTAAAAACGAATCTCAAGAAAGAAAACACGAGCATAAAGTTAATGAACGCGCATTTTGGTTATAAAGATTACTCAATAAAAATGCTATTTATTTACAACTAGCGGCCCACCCCGGCTTCGCACGGGTATAAAACAGTATTTCTCCACTATTTAATGGATGTTTTTTTACATCTAAACTTTCCTTTCATCTAAATTTAAAAAAAAACGCATCAAAATCCGGTGCGTAGTTTTAAAGATTTAAGCATACATAGGGACATAGGGACATAGAAAGCGACTTTGTTTTATACTATGTAGTGATTTAAAATGAATTGGGCGATTTAAAGCTGATGAAAATGAAAATGATCAACGTTGCATATTTAACTGTATCCTTTGATATGAATACTTACCGGCCTGTTTGTCCAAAGAAACCAGTAGCGTGGCTGTCGTCAACGCACAGTAAAGCACGGTACTTATCGGCCAAGGTGCGCAGCCCTTTGATGGGCGTCACGGTACCGTCCATGGAAAACACTCCATCGGTCACGATAAGCTTGACGCGTGCTTCGCTGTGAGCGAGCAGATGTTCCAATTCTAGTTAAAAATACTAACATTAGTCGTAGCTGGCGAGTGGACAAGAGACTTAACACTGAAATTTGAATGTCAAATAAAGATGCGTTGATAGTTGATAACTTTCTCAGTAATCTCCGCAAGGTTATCCCGAGGTATATATACCATTTAAGACGTTATTAAGAACAATATCAGCGCGTATGTAACATCGAGCAGAATTATCAGAAACGATACTTTAACTACACAACCGAGTAGGTACTCGTAACTGATGCACACGCTTACCATTGAGATCCCTGTGCGGGTAGCGAAACTTTTGCGCCTTACACAGTCTGATTCCATCAATGATGGACGCATGGTTAAGAGCATCAGAGAACACGGCATCCTCTGGCGTCAACATTGACTCGAAGAGGCCGGCGTTCGCGTCGAAACAGGACCCGTAGAGGATAGTGTCTTCCCGTCCGTGAAAGGCGGAAAGACGATGTTCCAGCTCCTGAATAATTCAGATCTATTTCAAATATGTATTTACCCACAGACACGTATAAAATGGCACAAGACATGGGGTTTTGGACACAAACAGGATTATATGTAGCTGAAATTGATTTCTTTCATTTAGATATTATATGTATTAATTTTTACGCTGTTTTTGAATTATGATAATCCCTATTAATATTATGAATGCGAAAGTAACTCTGTCTGTCTGCTATGCTTCCATGCCTTAACCACTAAACTTGGAATGAAAGCAGACCATTATTTAATGACCCGGAATGACACGAAAAGAAAATTATAAATGAGACAATTTTTGTTTTACGAAGAACATTAACCACCACCCATGACCTTACCAATTTAATCCGTTATAATAATTTACAATTTTTTTTCTGTTACGTATGACGGCAGAAATTTGTAATAATTTATATTTATACACAATCTCTTACAAATAAGCTACAGCTTATCAATACAAACCTTATGTATGGTTTGCGTTCCGCAAATAAATCGAACAGAGCTGAGTCCCGCACCATATTTCTCGAGGCCTTCCCGCGCTGCTTCGACAACTTCGGGATGATTCTGGTGGTATAAAAAAAAACTTTTTTAATTACGGGAAAGCAGGAACAGAACAAGAAGTAGGAATAGACATTTATTACAAATAAAAACCTATGAATATTGCATATACGTTACATTTTGGGAAACAATAAATAAACAGTAAAAAAGTAGATACTTACGGATAATCCTAAATAGTTATTGGCACAAAAATTCAAAAATTCTCCATCAGCACCTTGGACTCGCACCTGTAGAAATGAATTACCAATGTTATCGTCTATTATAAAATTGATTCTTCCTTTTCCCACCACATATACTTTCCTAAATGGAAATATGTTGAAATAATCACTACTTGGTATAAAACAAAGTCGCTTTCTCTGTCCCTATGTCCCTATGTATGCTTAAATCTTTAAAACTACGCAACGGATTTTGATGCGGTTTTTTTAATAGATATAGTGATTGAAGAAGAAGGTTTATATGTAAAATAATCGTGGTATAGGGAAAAGGGAAAGGGGATCTTCAAATTTAACGCGTGCGGGCCACGAGCAGTAATGAATAAATCAAAACTACTGGATCGATTTTAGTCATTTTTTTCAGTGAGTGACGTAGGCTATATATTTTATACCCGTGCGAAGCCGGGGCGGGCCGCTAGTTCAAAACAAATTAACAGATATTTTTTAGTTCTAGCCAGTCGTACTAAATTATACACCTCCCAAATAAATCCAAAAACCTACCAAAAATAAGCTCGTAATCAAAGAGCTACTACGATTAAAAAAGTAAAAAACTTCAAAATTCGAACGTCTAACAAATGATACATTATTTGTACGTTTATGAATTGAATGTACTCACAAAATATTTTATGGGACAATTTGAGAAAATTTTATTTACTCACGAAATATGTTATAGGACAAGTTGAGAAAAATTATGGTACCATTGCGCAGGATCAATCCGCTCCGCCCACGCGTACCGGTGTAAATGCAACGTTCGAAAAGTTTAAAATTCAAATCGTTCGGAAACGAACCGAGGCCGTGAACAACCTGTGTTTATATTTTTTTATGCGACGGGTTCGCGGTAAAGCCGATTTCTGGCCAGTGTTGCCGCAATAATAGCTTTTAAAAAGGGCAAAAAGCATTTTGTAATGCTTTTGAGATGGTATTGTACGTATTTGTAACACATGTGAATTTATTAAGAAAATTTAATATATTAAAGTGTTACAAAATAAGTGAAGTGACTGAAGGTGATATCGAAAATTACAACATTACTTATAATTAATTTCACTAAAATACATACATATTAATCAAAAAGAATTCATTCGCTAGAATTAATAGCAGAAGTTTTGTTAGTATGTAGAAACATAATATGTAGTAGAGTATAGTAATACCTAAATGGACAGTTTCAGTTTGAACAATGTGCTGAGTAAGTGTATTGTAGGCCCAAAGTAATAGTGTAATTTTAAAAAGAAAATTGTTAGGTGTCACAGATTACAGTATAATCGTCAATCTACAATTAGTTCCGCAAATTATTAAGCTACCAGCATGTTGAACGGGTATGAAAAAATGAATTCCAAGACTAATTAAGTTCTCTTGTTAAATAATACTTTCTCGGTGTTAAATCATTGGCTCGATTAAGAATTTTGTTTCCACATAAAAAGCGATAATTTAACGAAAAGCGAAACCGAAAAGTTACTTTTGGAGGTGTTTTTTGAGGAACTAATGAGGTCCTTTTAAATCGTAACTGCCAATTTCTTGGAAGTGAAATGAATGACACTTTATTTATGTTTACGTATTTTAATATCATTATGGCATAAAGATATCAATGCAGTAGGTAGCGCAATTTAAAAAGCACTATATATGTATTTCGCATTCTTCAACTTCAAATTTGGAACATTTCGAATTTTAAGTGTAGAATATTTTGAACGTGTTGTTAAAGTATTGTTTTGTAGTTTAAAAGAGGTTTACCATTAAATGGTTTACGGTTTGTTCTTGTAAAAGTTGCAAGACGTAATCGTACATATAAAATATATTATGTAATTTTAAACTTTTAAACTAGGACCTAAATCTCGGTTACTATGAGAGGAGACCCGGTACAATAGTAGATAGACCAATAAATAGGTCAAAACTAACAGGTTTCATGAATGCTACGCGAAATAGGATAGGGTCCACTAGTGTTCCTAGTGTAACGGATAAAACTCGATATTAAAGATTTCCAAACGAATTCTATTTTCAAAAAGTTTAATGAAAGTCGCTACATTAAATTGTAAGAAGTTAATATATTCTCTGATCACGAAAAACGAGATTTGTCGGTCCAATCAGAGTGACTGTTTTCTTTTCAAGGGTCGTTTCAAATCAACGCTTCGCGGCTATTATGGTTGACAAAAGCCTAATCGCCACTTACGTCAACAAAGGCTCCATATTAGACGCATCAATTCGTCTTAATTTTGTTGTAGAGTTGGGGGAACTTTCTCCCGCGTGTGATGTAATATCGCGCGATTTCGGACGTCATATCCGAACGCGCTTTCGAAACACGTGACGGATTATTCGAATTCCAAAATCAAGTTCAATGACAGATGTCAAATATGGCGGTCGGTGAGCGATAGGCGATGTCAATTTATGTACGCCTTTTAGTCTGCACACATGTAAAAACATTTTGCAATAACAATCTCTGAATATAACGACCATTCAAGTTGAATGCATGCTCTAGAGCTCTAGACGTCTTACTGTCCAGTAGCGAATAGTAAAATCAGTTGAAGCCAAATTAAAATTATACTTACGCATGTATCTCTGAAGTTGGCGGTATATGGAAATAATAGATGGGTGTAAGGTGTTGATTTGATAGGTGTGCATGCTGGTCCACGTGTATACTAGAAGTGATCATGTCAATCCTTAAGAATGATTAGGTACCTATTAACTGCACAAGTACTAACCTGTACTAACTGGACTAATATTATTAACATTCCCATTTCCGCAGTCCTGGTACTAACTAGTAATCACCTTATCAAGAACATTACACAAAAGTCTCATGCCTACAATCCTATTAGTGGATGGTTACAGAGAACCATGGGTGGTAGCGGCCACTCGTGAGCTCGTGACTGCTGAATACTCGTTTGCTACTCTCTTCAATTAAAAGAGTCGCAGTGGTTGCAGGGGCTTACATTATAAATAAAATGTCTGTTCGTCAACTGCCGCGAGTGACAACTGTGGTACTTTCACCCAAGTTCAATGCTACTCGCATTTCGTTGGCATCAGCGTGACGTTGTGGTCACGACTGTAATACAACTAGTGCTAATCCCTCTTGTTCGGTCTTGTGGTTACAGGTTTTGAGCAGTCAGTTTGTATCAGCTCAAGTTATATCGATAAAATTTAAGAAAATCACACACAGTTTTATTAGAAGTTCCCTATGGTCCTATTAGATGCTAGTCGCAGATGCCTCTGCTGTGCTAATTTGCTACTCTTAGGTTATAGGTGTATTGATTTCTTCACTATCAAAATAATAATATTGGAACGAAGTTCCTTTTATTACTTAATAATTAATATATACAAAAATATCCATTAATATTCATTCTACATAGTAACACGTACCTTAGATGCTGTCAAACCACAATTTTATCGTACTATTGATATGAGCGCTTCCCGCCAAAACGAACCACGTGACACAATGTTCTATCTCTATGGCCGCATTCTTGTGCATTGTGCAGCAGATTACACGGAAACTTTTTTTTAAACGCGTTTCACTATTAAAATTAATTATTTTAAATTTGGTCGTTAATTAGTGATATTTGTAATATTTTAATTGGTAGGTTTTACGCTTTTTGGTATTCATATTTCTCTGAAATTCTACAGCTTTGAATATGGATTTTTATAACAACACTTCCGTAACTATAACAGTGAAGCGATCTCTATACCTTACATCTAATATTCACGTTGTTTAAATTGTATTTTAATGTAAAGTAAATTTGTTTTCATAATTATTATAGCCCGTGCATCAGTCCTTAATATCTTAACGATGAAAGTTATTATATATTTTTATTACATACCGTATTTAATGGATTTTTGATGCCGGTGATATCACACCCAATTATTTTATCCGCTGATGCGCTGCTAGTTTTTCCCACGCCGACATTACACGTAATCTTACGTTTGGCAACACTGATGTTGTTCCGCAAGGTTTCGACGTCGATATTATATTTAATTTGATATTGAAAGAGTGCTTTTCGGTTTCATTCGAGATAATAGCGTTAGCTTTGTATTTAGCCTGTGGTGGCCGTTCTACGTCTAATTCATTCCCGTACCGGGCACTGTTAAAATTTATTGTTGGATACAGTGTCATTGACCAGTGTTTCAAGTGTTGGCCGTTAACATAACCGTGTACCTAACAAATGTGCAATGTGTGAAGTTATTATTATTTAGCAACATCCCGCGAATACCGCAAGGGCTAGTATAACTATCCATTCATGCAGTGCATCACTGTGCATCTGAACTCCAATATTATAAGTGTTTTGGTAGACCTATACTGTAAATGTATAATGAAATTTATAATTAAATGTAAACAGTAGGTATATGGAAGGTTGTACCATAGCATACCATTCCCACAAGCGTTTTGCGAAGAAACGGAACGTCCTGAAGCTGATAACCTCCATTACGGTTAGTTGCAAAAAGAAGGTGTAATGTACCAAAATTTGCAACTTCTAACTTTATCGTTGCTGCATAGAATTGGAAAAAAAAACAAGAAAAAAGTCACCATCAATGCCTATTCATAATAATCATGTCTATTCAATATGATTGCTTTATTTAAGTACGTTCCTAAAGAAATGTAAACTTGTTGTTTTTTCAATTATATATTTTTTGCACAACGGCAATTTCTTTAATGACTTTAACAACGCCATAATAACTTTAGCAGCTGCGACATTCGATCCATAGTTCGCCTTTCACTCAGAAATGTGATTTTGCCACGAAGTATTCAATATTCATCATTATCGATTGTCAGATCTATGGTCTGTAATAAGTAACATTAAACTCAACAATCAAGTCAACTATGGTTACAGGTAAATGGCGAACACTTATTCTATTCATTGTACCTACCTCATAAATTTTTTGCATTTGTCATTTAGAAACATTTTTATTTAAAATATGTCATTTATAATTACTGGTTATAAAGAAATAAATGTTGTTATATGAACTTACTTGACATTGGCTTAGTGTACGAAACGTTTCACGTACCGGCATGGAAAAAAGAAGAAAGACAATGCTTTCTAAACATAATGTTCTAAATTCAAACTATTAAATATTTAAATTCTACTTAAATTATACGCTCACTATAGTTTTAAACCAGATTGAGTTGAAACGCAGACGCATTTTCAAGGGCTGTTCTCTTGTTAAAGGATACACGTTTACCTTCATGGGTGTGAACAGGCTTGCACTTAAACTGTTCTTTATATTATTGTTGTGGAATATGAATAGATAATGATTTGAGAAAAGTAATACAAATCCATTAAAAAATATTTTTTTCTTGTATGCTTGTGTAAAAATTATTATGCTTTATCGACCATAGGCTATTGCTTAAAAATATTAATTGATCACAGAACCAACCGACTAGCGAAAAACAAACGCTTTCAGTATGGAATTGCAATATTTAATAATTTGAAATAAAAATCGGCTTTGCGCGCCAATATCTTCCTGTCAGATTGACATGGCCAGTGTTGTTGTTTTACAATTTGATTGAAATATTGCTTTTTTTATTTTTCAGTCAAGCATTATTTTATTATCATCTGAAAACACAAAGAAACGCAAACAAACGTGGATCCGTTGCGAGTTGTAACGATCTACTTTTTATCATGTCATGTTTGTACGAGATTTTTACGGCACGAATGAGATAAACCCGTATCACGTGTGCCGGCATTGTTACGTAAATTTTTTAATGTATTTCCCTATTTCAGCGGTAATTGAAGTTCCCACGGAGGAATTATTAAATATGAATTGCGGCAATATGAAATTATGCAAGATAAATCTTTATTCTTCTCTAAACCGCGGTGTTGCGTAATATTTAGTTTAATATTACCGGCCACAAGGTCTTATATTTGCGATATGAATTATATAAAAACGGTTTGATAACTTAAAGCAAATTTCCGGTCATCCAATTCTAACCTACCTTTACACCGGATTTCCTTAGTACCGCGTTTAAACTGGAAGGCCTTGTATAAGGTTAATAGACGACCATGTATGACGAGTTTGATGAGAGTAGAAGAGTTGAAACTTTGTCAAGACCATAGCCAGTAGAAATCTTTACTGTCTGCTTACCCCTACCGCAAATATGCTTGACAATATGTAGGTAATATTTAAAAATTACAGCACTCATAATCAGATAGCAATGTCTTTAAACAAATGAAACAGTTTGAACAACTCCTTACGTCATATGGGTTAATGAACGATCATAGACAAATTCCACTCACGACCATGAGTTATAAACATGGTAACAGGTATGGAAACCGCCTCATGTCAAACGGGCAATGACCCCACTGATAAGTTATTTGACCTATAAATAATTTATAACATTATTCAGTAAAATTTCGATCAGACCATATTGATTGTGGTAAAATGTACTGACACAAAACATACATCAATAATGTGGTTTTATGCAATTGCCAACTATCGAACTACTTAACGTATTTTTACAATGATAAGTTTGAATTAATTAATTTTTAAGTTATATTACGCTTTCGTTTGTTCGCTACATTTGAAACGAGTGTCATAAGCTCACCATGTAATCGCGGCCCGCCCAAGCACGAACAATAACAGCTATTGGGGCAAGTTGGCAACACTGTCACGAGCTCACTTAATTTTTACGACTGGCGACTCCTCTTTGTAGCCGCCGCGGTCGAAGTCGAACCGGTTACCGCTATCGAGAGAAATTGTAACCACTTCGTTTGAATAGTTCACGCGCGTAAAAAATGCGGATTAAGAGTCGGCCCACATCTGACCGAATATGCGTCCGACGGATCAGACGAAGTATTCTCGAAGCACTAACGTATCATCGGTTAGGCGTGAACGGTTGAATGTTTTATTATATTTTTTATTTTATTATTTGTTTGTTCTGGCGTTACGCGACCGATAATACGCGACGCTTATTCCGTCAGATGTGGGCCGACCCTAAAAACAGGAGGTCGAAGTAACAAAAGTCCTGTCTGTTTCTTCGTCTTGTACTTTGACGTTTCAAACATCAATATTTATGTCCCTTTTCGAAATGAGAAGGGTAATTGTGGAAGTCAGAGCAAAGTATTACCAGAAACAGAAATTTTATAACCGATTGTTTTTATATTCATACTGATTTTTGTTTCCTTTATTTGCAGGTAATTGGAAAATATGGCGTCTGATATAGTGGTGAATTTAATTCTGTTGACTAATATTACACTTGGATAAATTCAGCAGGTTAATTTATGAGTGCTTTTGTTATTATTATAATATCACGCCTGGTATTTTAACAGGGTATGCAGAGAGCGACTAAGTATTATCTTTATCCATATAAATCTGACGAGGTTCTAAATTAATTACTCTTAATATAAGTTTTAAATCATTATACATTTTTTGTTCAATTATTATTGGTGCTACGGTTATCTCCGGATGCCCGCTATTAAGATATGTTATTAACAAATTGCGCATTGCCAAGAATTATATAAATATTATTAACCAACCCCCTGGGAATGTTTCTTTGTGGCTGCCCAAAATACTACGTCTCGGCGGCAGACCAACGCGCGCGATATTTTAAGTCTTCTAACTTTATGCCTTCTGTGTTCTCGCCTCGAAATTTGATCGGAATTCAGACATGGTAAATGCGTATATAGCTAAAAGCGGTATTGAAACAGTGGTTTGAAACCAGTTTCGAATGTCACATGAAATTTTGCACACAACAACTGTCTACACTGTTTCAAACCGGCGCTTAAAACCGTATAGCATAGCTTTTAAGATGGTAGGTATATCAAGGCATAGATAATTAAACAAAAGGCTTAGATTAAGAAATCGACGTGCGAAGTATAGACAAAACATTGTCTATATATATATCTGTCCCAAACTAACGGAACAAATGCCGGTGTTGTGGACAGCACAACAAACAAATCTCATCAAATAAACGTATGTCTCGAGTTGGAATTGAAGTCACGACCTCCATTTTAGCGATGTAGCGCTAATCGCTAGTCCAAGAGCAATATTAATATTTGTATTTTTGATATCTATTACGTAATTAATTCATTTTTAACCTATATTGTGGTAATTGTGCGCATTATTTTGATGCAAACAAAGCTAGCGTATATACGCGTTTTTCTTTCTTATAATACAACAATGTCCGATCAACAACACAAATCCCGAGGCACAGAGATATAAATATTCCTGGGACGTGCAAGCCGGCCCATGTGCGGCGGATGTCGGTCTGTACTCGTATGTTTATTTTACAACTACATAGCTGTGCCCGCAGCTTCGCCCGCGTGGAAATCAATACTTTCCCGTTTTTGCAACACTTGTCGTTTCTGCTCCACTCCTATTAGTCATAGCGTGATGTTATATGGCCATAGTCTTCCTCAATGAGTGGACTATTCAACACAAAAATAATTTTTAAATTGGAACCAGTAGTTCCTGAGATTAGCGTGTTCAATTCAATTCAATTTTTGTGTTGAATAGTCCATTTATTGAGGAAGGCTATAGGCTTTATAACATCACGCCATGACTAATAGGCGTGGAGCAGCAACAATAGGGCTTGATTAACCCTTAGGCTAATTAGGCTGCAGCCTAGGGCGCGAGGATCGGCGGGGGGGGGGGGGGGGGGGGGAGAAATTTGTATCTACCCGAAGGGGGAAAGCGCG